>VYZV01037795.1:0-25345 GCA_013401275.1 Pandion haliaetus | reverse complement strand
GTTCTTTATCCCTCACTGTAGAATTTCATGCTTCCAGCACTGAGGTCCCCTGTTCATTCCCTGGTATTAGATTACAGCATGGCCTCTGCTATATTTATTAATTAAAATTACGTTATATGTGCATATGTGTATGTACATACATATAATCTATATATATTCCACCATATATTTACTTCAGCTTGTACTTCACATGTGTGTGTTATATTTGAGTAGCTGCTGAAACAAATCCCTTGCTGTTCCTCAGACAGACAAGGAGGTTATGCACGTCTTTCATGTGGACTTGCAAAGCCTGGTTGAGGTGATGTTACCTACCATCCTCCAAGCATTGGTAGATTCTAGTTAAATAAGAAAGTTCCACATGTGGGTTTACTAAGGACCCAATATGGTTTTGATCTCCTCTGTTAGCACTGGCTGGTGTAGTGTGCTTCCACTACACTTCTGTGACTCTGCAACTTCATAATGTCTTCATTTATATTGAGACTGCAGTTCTGCCTTCTGTCCTGTAACTTGGGCTATTAGCAACATGTAATAGATACTTACAACTTATTTGTATATTAAGTTGAGAGACTTCATGTAATGGCCATTATTATCATTGGTAATAGTATCATAGAGAAGGCATTATCTGTCATATGGCAATATCTGTAATGTCTGACATAAGGAAATGTGTGCTTCTTGAACATCAATCCTTCCTTCCCCACTCCCCACATGTTCGATAAAATAAGCTTAGATGCAGATGAATGACAGGGGAAGCTTTCTGCTTTAGCAGCTTTCTGCTGTCCCCCCTTCCTAGTTATTGTCATTGGATAATGTTTTGGAAAGTATGGTGGTAACAGCAAAGTAGAAGGTGGTGGCCCTCTTGACATATGACCTTATCAGAAAATCATCAAATGACAATGTTTCTCCCCAGGAATAATACCCCCTGTACTTGTTAACATTTTCAACATGGAGGACTAAATGCATCGCAGAGAAACAACATCCTGGAGGTCAGAATTCAGGCATAGTAAAAGTATTTGCTTTTACAGGGCAAATGTTTTAACTATGCTAAGCATTTCTGTGACCACAGCTTGCAGCGTTGGTTTTTCTTTCCTTTGATTTTGCAAGGGTGCTGCAGAGGAATAACATTGCCTGATCACGATGTGCACTTAAATGGGATCCAACTTTGTTCCTTGCTCTGTTAAAGAGTCATCTTTGATTTTGTATGCAAAGAAATAATGCACTGAATTCCCATGTACTACTTTCCATGACCAGGAACAGTCAGTCAATCAAGCCACACAATATTGAAAGAGGTTAAATGTCCTCTGCACACTGTCATAATTCACCAAATATATCAGGCAATAAAATCCCGTGATAACTCACTTTTCATGACAAACCTTGTAATGAGAAGTGAAAATGGGAAAAATTCATCTATTCACTTGACATAGATTGTAACTAGAAGGAGAGAAACTACCCCAGGATTAACCCATTCTTGTAACGATCACACAGCTGAAAATAGATGTTTCTCCTTGGCTGTAGACTTCAGTGGTGGTTCTTGATTTCATTTACCTTCTTCTCTCTCATGTACTTCTCTAGTAGCATGACTAAAGAGCAGTAACTACAAATGAATGAAAAGAAGCATTTGAAAGTATTTAGCTATCTCATGCCTATTTCCATGGAACAGAAGAGCAATCCAGACTTCCACTGAATTTAGAAGCATAATTGAACACTACCTAATAACTATTCCCACTTTAAAGAAACTTGACTTCTTCTTTTAGAATTTTTAACTCGCTAAATTCATGTATGCTCAGCTGTCACAAACAGAAAACTTCTCTCCGTTTTATGGAAACACTATAGGTACAGAACACAATACCTTTAATATTGAACTGTAAGATAATAAGAAAATGAAGGTAGTTAATTAGTCACATCTTCAAAAACATGGTGGCATGATCCAAGTGCCTGTAGTCAGATCCTAAGATTAATGCCATTTTATTTCTTGGATAGATGATGGGGCTAAAAAAGCTGGAAATTAACAGATATGAGTAACACAAACTCTCCATATATTTGTAAGAAGCCATGCAAGATACTGCTAAAACAAGGCCAATTCTGAAAACTCTGCTGTATCTAGTATTTAAGATTCTCTTGAAGGGTCTCAAATTATTAGAGGGACTTTTGCACCTTGAGCCTTATAAATGAGAAGTCTAAATATGTTAGACATCTCAGGAGAACAGAGCAAAATGATACATAGAATATCACCAAAATATGGGGCTGAAGAGGTGGCTCAGCTACATAAAATTACATGAAAGCAGCAAGCTTAAAAATATTAATACCATGGCATTGCTGACACATTCTGGAAAACTACATCATGTAGTACCAAAGTGACCTCTGCCCATCTTGTCACACCCCATCAGCTTGTCTTTTGTTACTATGTCTGTTGACAGCACATTATGTGATGAAGCACAACGTAATATGGAGGAAAATATGAAATGAAAAAGTAACCTTTTGTGACATGTATTGCACTAAAACACCAATAATACAAGTAACCAGTAACATTTCAATCTCCTCAGAGGATTAGAATGAATGCCCCCTGTTGTTATATGGGAACATGTGTTTACAGATCTGAGTTAAAATGAGTTTTCAAGTAAATGGACCACTATCATGTTATTTTGAAAGACAGTGAGATCCTCTTACATTGAGGATCATTTTCTCTCACAATATATGTCATTCTGCTCTCTCCTATGGTGTTAGTAGTGAGATCTATTCCTCGGCTAGCCCCTTTTCAGGAGAGAACTCAAGTGATTTGGTACGGGATATGTACAAGAAACTTCTGAAGGAAAACAAGAAAAAGACTTCCACTCTCCAGAGAGCTGGAGTTCTCAGAGGAACAAAGCACACCCTCTGCCTCTCACATCCAGTTTACCAGGAGTGTCCTTAGCTGGGAAGGATGGACATAAGAAAATATGAGAAGAAAAGAAGATGGTAGAGGGAGCAATACAGAAGAAATTGCAGGAAAAGGCTGATGGCAAAGCAGTAATAAGGAGAAAGAAAAGAGATTAAGATTTACTAATAAGAAGGATAATAATTAAGAAACGTCTGATGGAGATGGGAAACAATGGGGAAATGAGCTTGGAAGCAGACCTTTCAAACAAAAGCACAAGAGGAATTAGTAAGACTGGAATATTCAGAAGAGAAAAAGGACTCTAGTAGCATGCAGCCCAGAGGGATGCCCTCTGTTAGTATTTCAACTGTTACACTTCACCACATTTCTGTTAACAGCAAGTAATATTTTTAATTTCTGTGTTTCTTGACTATGAAACAGAACACTGGGAGAGTATTCTGTCATGAAATACTACATTTATTACTAGATAAATTTTTTTCTAGATTTTCCTTTCACAGTCCACCAGAAAGTATTGGTTTTGGGTTTTTTTTTTTTTCCTTTTTTCTTTATG
Source organism: Pandion haliaetus (assembly GCA_013401275.1). Lineage (NCBI taxonomy): Eukaryota > Metazoa > Chordata > Aves > Accipitriformes > Pandionidae > Pandion > Pandion haliaetus. Next base: position 21,923 of record VYZV01037795.1, on the reverse strand, counting down.
TATCACCTGTTCCAGATATGGCTACCTTTTTATTTCTAAAATTACACTAGATACATTATTATTTAGCATACCACCTACATTATATTTTTTTTCTGTTTCTGAGAAACTTGGAGCCTATATTTTTTCCTACTTCTTAACTGGCCCTAAAAAGACCTTTCTGAAGCAACTGATCTTTTGGTAAGGCAATGATACAGCTTCTAGGATCCAATTTATTTTTGCATTTGTTGTTTGCACAATTAAGCTTATTCAATGCCAGTGCTGTTAGTGCTTTGAAAGTGTTAGTGACAGATCTTTATAAAAATCTGAGTGGTAGGAACAAGGTGAATGGAGAACAATTTTTCACTTTTAAAAGACATACAGAAAACAACAAAAGAAACCAAGATACTTATTAAGCGGCAGCACTGAACCTCGTAAGTTAAAAAGTTTACATGAGCTTAAAAAGAGATCAAATTAATTCCTAGGAGAAAAATTCACTGAGAACTAGTAAACACAAATTTTTGCCTGTGACTCAGGAAGCTTTTAGGCCAGAAGCTGTTTGAGCCTTAGAGTGTGTCCTGAGAAAAAAGGCGTTTTCTGTTTTCCTGACCTCCCTGGGCTGTGTTGGTGGGCACTGTCAGAGACCGAAGGCTGGAGGAGCATGGTCTGCCTCACAAGGCCACATCATCTGGGCTCTGTCACAGGGAGAACTGGCTGATGCTGTTTGAAATGAAAATAACGTACCTTGTAATGCAGAAACACTCATCATAGATCCTAGAAGTTAGCTCCAGAATTGGAAAGAGTGTGGCTGTATCAACATTATTCTGAGCAAAATCTAATTAAGTAGGACTAATTAGAGCTTTGAACAAGTGTCTTACAGAACAGGCTAAACTGTGTCTGGCCTACAGATTTTCACTGTATTTCTCATCTGCACAATTTTGTTTATTTTATGTTACATCTGGGATCTCTATATTATGCCATGTAGAGGTACATAAAGTATGCTTGTTAGGACATTTGTTTTTATTTTTTTACCAGTGTTTAAAATAAATGAAGAAAGAATTCATTTAAAATTGTATGTCTATATATTTTACATTTTATGTACACTTAACATTATCTTATATATATTTCTCTTCAGGCAGCTTTCCAAGCTGCATTAACTAAAACTCTCATCTTATATATAAAGCATTTCTCAGATGTTCTTTTGTATGTGCAGCATCAGTCAAACTATTTATCAAACCAAGAATGGATCCCTTTCTTGTCAACAAAATTGGCATTAATTTCTTTTTAACAGACTGGCTGAATAACCAACGTAATCATTTTTAGGAAATAGACTTTTTGTAAATTGTTTTCTACTGAGGTTCAGTTTCAGGAGATAGATTTATTCATGTGATATTTTGTTATTTTCCTTTGCTGAAAGATTTCTTTTTATTAATTAATTAGTATTTATTTACTAATTAATATGATCTAGGCAGTCATGAACTAAATATCACCCCTCCTCCAATTAAGGAATTACTTATGATTGGGAAGTATCTTCACCTTTACTTTCTGGATTATTTCATTCTTCATAGAGGAAAAAAAGACCTGCTGTTGAATTATAATGAACTTGGCAATGTCTTTTGACAAGCCTTAACTGTAGTCCTATACTTAAATTTTTGGTTTTGTGAATCAATCTTCTCTAGATGAACAAGAAGTGAAGGTGAAAAACGTATAAATATCAGTCACTGAAAAAAATGTACTGTTGAGAAGTAGAGCACACTTTTGCTATGACTTTTCCTTAGAGCAAGACTCCTTTATTTTGCATTTCAAAGCAAGATGATGTGGTCTATAGTAACTTCTCACTTTGAAGAAAAAAGAAATACTTCCGAACAGGAGAAGAGGAGATATTCTGTGTGAGTTCTACTCCTCTACCACCATCATTTTTTAAAAGGTATCCTGAGCTCTGTGGTAGGTCTCCACTCCTCCTTTCCCTAAGAAGTCAGTCTTTCCTTGCAGCTGTGGTTTTCAAACTAAAGAATTGGTAGCTCTTAGCATGCACAAATCCACTCCAATGTCTGAGAATTCTGTTTTTAAAAAATACACTGAGTTAAAAGCATCCAGAAGGAAATAAACCCACGCTGAATGAAAGAACTGGAGAACAGCCAAACTATCCAACTTTTAATAATGAAACAGAGCTGCAATAACACCTGCTGGCCCTAACCCAAGTCCAGAATTTTAATTACCTTAGGCCATTTAAGCACATATAATATGCTAAGCTGTGCATGTTATTTCAATACTTATTAAGTTGTTTAACATGCGGTGAAATAACGAATTACTATATGTAATTTTGAAGTTGTGGGAGAAGGGTAGGGAAAAAATAAATTACCTATGGCTGCTGAGCAGGTTAGGTGGTAGAAATGAGCATAACATCCCTAAGCATTTAATCAAAACAGCACAAGTTGTCTGAATACGTTTTTTTCATTAATACTTTTATTTACTGCTTTGCTTCACCAAAGTCCATCTAGTCTCTTCCTCTAAATACAGCAGGAATACTTCCCTCTGTTTTTCTCTCCCTTCTTTCCTCCATAATACAATAATGAAGCAGCACCATTGCTTGCCTCAAGTTATGAAAGGTGGGACTGAAAGGGTAGGGATATAGAGGCCCTGTGAGCACAGTGATATCTGAAAACACAATTTAGTTCTGAGGCTTCCGTTTTGCATCATTAAGAACTGGTGCTTGGGTGGCATTATCTAATCAATGTCCCTCTCCAAATCGTAATTAGTGTTATAACTGAAAGAAGCAAACTCAAGTCATCGTAAAACTCAATCATCCGAGATCTCATTTTTGTAAAGCTACAAAATAGATGGTTGTTTTTCTTCCATACGAAGGTTTCAGATGAAACTTTGGTAAGAGACTTCAGGTGCTTTAGACAGCAGCTCATTTTATTCTTTTTGAAAGAGCCATTTTTTTTTGTACTTTTTAAAAATTGATGATGAAAGCTGTCAGGTTGGCAAGCCTGGAATCTGATTTTCCTCTTTCTGCAATTGTCCCCCATCAGCAGTTGTTCCACTGAAGTCAGAGGAAGTGCTCCCAAGACCTTCTGAGGGAAGAATCAGGCCCTTCAGTTTTTGTGCCAGTATAGCATATCCAGTGAAATTTCCTCCTGCTGCCTTAGGTCACTGGGTTTCACTTCTATAAGGTAGTGAATGGTTGCTATAACTTTGCTGTTTATCTCTCTCTTTGTTTACAAATCTGGCCTTTTTAGATTCTCTGAGGACAAGTGTGCTTGCAAGGAGGCAAAGGTCTTGCAAAGGACTCTCCCTTAAAATTTTAATGGTGCTATCATCCCTTTTCATACTGGCTAATGAAGCATTGCTAGATTCTTTTCTGCAGGATTATAGATTCCAGTGATCTCTACGTGTCCCATTCTAATTTGTTTTTGTTTGTTAACTTGTATATAATTTCATTTTTTTAAACCCTTTTTTCTTTTGCTATAGTTTCACACAGACACAAGTATTACACCTGTTACGTTACATGCAGCTATCAGCACACCAGAACGTGTGAGATCTCATCTGATGTCCACTGAATGCAGAGGAAATGTTCCTATTTATTGCAGCAGTTGATGAGCAAAAATATGTTGATTAGAAAAAACTACATATATTAAAGCCCTTTAAAAGGTCATTACAGATTTCAATCTAAACCTGGGATGGTGGAAAAAGTAGCTAATCAAAACAGGTTTCATAGATCAGCCAGACATGGAAACAGCAAACACAAACACGGTATAATTAACTGATTGTTGTAACACATTTGAGCTTGACTGTGAAGCTGTTTACTACCAGACACAGGGTATGATGAAAGTCAGTGGAATTCGTGTCATTTACTTTGATGAGCTTACTGTCAAGTTCATAATATTTACAGTGCTTGAAATTACATGATTCAGTCATAAGTATAGCTGGTCAGAATATATGACTTTTTTTCCGAATAAATTTCAAAAGCAACGGGGTTTAGTAAAAGCTGCTCATGGAAAATCCAGTTTATCAAAGTACTAGAAATGGAATTATTTTCACTTTTTGATGTACAGTTTTGTAAGTATCAATATTGTGGAAGTTAGTTGAAAATTGAGTTAATGCAAAAAAAATCCAGCCCTAGTAGAAATATTCCAACCATACCTCTCATTGTAATAGGCAGCAAACTATTAAATAAACATATTGGCAGGACATGGTCCCAGATGAAATATTAACAGCCAAGGGAACATTCGTTATATGGTTAGATAGCTTTTAAAATGATCTCTGAGCTTTTCAGTAATTCCCTGGCCTATAGTACATGAATAGACAATGCTTGCTCCCAACCCAACTGTGTTTTTCTGGCAGTCATTCTCTACAGATGTCCTTTGTCTTAAAGCATCTGCAGTTGCAAAGGGATCCAGCCATGTGCCTGTGTAGGTGCATGGCTAGCAGGAGCAGTTAATGGGATTTTCAATTTGCTTTTCAATTTTTGCTTTTTCCACCTTTGGAATCTAAATAATTTAAAAAGTTTTGTGAATTATAAATCCCATTGAAACCCCTGTACATAATAATCATTTAATTATTCAAGTCTTTTTACTGTTATCGTTGATGCAGTAATTGGAATTTCTTTTGCACTGTGTATGCTGACTATATTCCTAAGAGAAGGAAAATCTCTTTATTTCACATTTTTTTCTGTTCTTTTCCATTATTCTTTTTTCAAATGGAAGAACAGTTGTAATCTTCCTGAAGATTTCAGAACAGCTAACACATATCATTAACCAGAAGGATAAATCTCTCACCTATTCACCCAGAGAACAGTTATTCAGAAATATGGGAGTAGGAATGCCACTACTGTATGCTTTCTGAGGATCAGGGAATACAATGGCACAAGATGGGGTTTTTTTCACTGATAAGTCTTCTGCAGTTGCCAGAGGTTGTCCACATATGGTAAAGCGTGAGAATCAATGAAATAATAATATCCTCTGGGTCAGAGGATGGAAGATTGTCAGTAAATGTTGGTACTTCTTAGGAAGGTGTGCTTTCATATCTTTCCAAAGATGCATTTCCCCTCACACTTGACTCTGTAGGAGGTCTGGAACATGTAAACAACTACAGACAAAAAAAGAAACTAAAAAAGCACATTTGCAATGTGCAATGGATTATTCTATAAAACACTGAATGCCTACCACACTACCAATCTCCCTGAATTGGTGCCTTAGTTAGCTACTTGTGTTTACACATAGTCATCTTCCATTAATATGGGAGTCCTGTAACATAGTAATAAATGAAGCAAAAGCTGATTGTAAAATGAACAAGATAAAGGTATATACAGCAAAGAGATGATAATGTGCTAATTTGATTACTGTTACACTGTAATACTAGCAACACTGACTGCTAATGTAATGGCATGGAAACCTCTGTCTCATGTAATGGACTATTTTATCACAAAACCAAGAAACAGTGGAGTTGCATCCCCATGGTCTCTGCCTGATTTAGTCACCTCATTCATTGCTAACTAAAGAACACGCCTTGCAAAACCCAGGTGACTATCTTTGCTTGCTGTTGCACCGAGTCCCTGGTTGTGCCAGCTTGAATTCATGCACTCCAGAGACCTCTGCCTGGTGTTTCAGCATACAGCGGACATGGCCAGTGTGTTCAGGAATCATTGTTTTATAATTAGAACAAACAATATTCACAGTGGCCATGAGAAACAGATAGCCTTAATAAGGCTAGCTAACTGAACACGAGTGGTTTATTTTCAAAAGCTGATCAAGGGAAGGAAAAAAGCTTTAAAATGAAACCTGTCATGGTTTTGGGTTCAGCCCAGCCAGTATCAAAGCACCATGAAGCTCACTCACCACCCACCCCTGCGCCTGGCCATAGTGGGATGAGGAGAAAATCCAAAGGCAGGCTCGTGGGTCGAGACAAGGACTGGGAGGGATCACTCCCCACTTATGGTCACAGGCAAAAGACAGGCTCAACTTGGGGAAGAAACAAAATCAATTTAGTTTACTACAAATCAAATAAAAAACAAGGGTATTGGGAAGGGAAAACCAAATATCAGAACTCCTTCCCCCCCACCCCTCCCGCCTTCCCGGCTCAGCTCCATTCCCGGTGCTTTCTACCTCCTCCCCCCGGCGGCACAGGGGAACAGGGGATGGGGGTTGAGTCAGCTCGCCACACATCGTCTCTGCCGCTCCTTTCCTCAGGGGGAAGATTCCTCACTCGTCCCCTGCTCCACCGTGGGGTCCCTCCCACGGGAGACAGTCCTTCACCAACTTCTCCAACGTGGTTCCTTTCCGTGGGCTGCAGTTCCTCACAAACTTCCCTGGCGCGGTTCCTTTCCGCGGGCTGCTCTCCAGTCTCACACTGCTTCAGCGTGGTTTTTACCATGGAGTTACGGCCATCTTCGGGGGCCTCCACTCCACCATGGACCTCCCTGGGCTGCAGGGGGACAGCCTGCCGTCTCCCCACAGGCTGCAGAGCCATCAGCCTCCTCAGGCGCCCCCTCCTCCCCCTCCTTCTTCAGTGACTCCAGTATCGGCAGAGATGTTCCTCTCAGGTTTCCCAACCCCCACACTGCATGTTCCCCTTCTTCAATCTGTTCTCCCAGAGGCGCTACCACCATCAGTGATGGGATCGGCCTGCTCCAGAGGTGGGTCTGACTTTTTAGAGCCAGGGGAGCTTCCAGCAGCTTCTCACAGGAGCCACCCCTGCAGCCCCCTTACCCCACTCCCAAATAAAACCCCATGCCACACAAACCCATAACAAAAACCCTATCTATCGATTTGACTGATGAAAAATGAAATTATATGTGACATTTAAAAATAAAGAATATCCAACAGAGGTCTGAATATATTAAAAAAACTTGAAACATAATGAGATTCCATTCATTTGTGAAAATTAAAATCTTAATGAAAGAATAAGGAAATCACTTTACCAGAACTATATGATATGGTCTTGATCTCCCAGTGGTGCTGGAAGAAGGCCCTTCGTGTTCAAATTATGGGTACAGAAACAAAACCCCCTAGAGATTTATATCATTAAATGTGGCTTGGACGTAATACAAATAATGAGATAACATGGCTAGACACTGGCACAGATCCTCTCCTAGTTGAAGATGTAATCATGACTTTACATGGCTTCTCTTTCTGTGCATTTTTTTAATTCGCAGGTTTTGTATTTTTGACCACAGTTGATTCAGGTTTACCAGACTGTCCTAAAACTTGGGAACTCTTGGAGAAAACTTGTGAGACTAAGGTAAACCTTAAATACAGGTTTTCTATTTCCCACATCTGAGTCTGCCCAAAAATGCTTTATACAAAATATGAATACCAACCTGTTCAGTTATAAAAATTCAATTAAAAAAAACCCAAAACAACAACAGAAATGATAACTATAAATAATTCATATTGTGGAATAAAAGCAGTTACAGAAGTTTGCAAAATTAAGATCCTGAAACAATCGCAAGGAGGAAAAAACCCTCTTTTCATTTCTCAGATGATTTGAGCAGAAAACAGCTGTGCTTGGAGCAGGGTCAGCTTTGGAGATGAGTTATTATTTTCCTTTCAGGTTCAAGTGTGAAGAACACAACATGAAAGAAAGAACATAAAATAAGGCCAGATATTCTACTACAGCATTCTCTGGGAAAAACTGATGGTAGCAAATTATAAATCAACATAACCCCACTCTTATTTCTGAATTATTGAGCACAAACTAAAACCTTTGAGAAGTTTAAACGATCTATCATTTCCTAAGCTTTTGTTAGAAAATTAGCTCATGATATGTAATGGTCCTTCCTACACATTTTAACTCCTTTTAACTGTTTAAATAGAATGAGATTTAACTTCTTAATGTTCACCATGGAAGGTAACTAAATCTTTAATGGACTCCTGGTGTAACCAGTTTAATGTTGTAATTTAATTAAGGTTTATGTAAAAAAGAAAAAAAGGAAAACAGAAAAGGTACCTTACTTCTTTAATACATAAAATAGCTACTATATTTTGTTTTACAAAACAAAAAAAAAATTGGAGCCAACTGTGTTTTCTAGATCATCAAATAGTGTAGCATTAGCCAATTCATTTTGAGAATTTCTCTTTCAAAATATTTTGGTTTTTTATATATACTAATTGAAGTCAGACTATTATCTTTGAAGTGTACAGAACCTTCTCTCTTTTCTCTTTTTCTTAAAGCCATGTTTGCTGTCTTTTTTAAGTTATTTACTAAAACCCCCTTTGAAACAGACCTGCAGTTCCATCTTCCATTTCATTCTGAATTCTAGGATGTACCGTGTCCAATTCTTCTGATTTAAGGATATTTTACTTTCAAGGTTTAATTCTAACACTGACTATGGCAACTTTCACTTCCACTCCATCACCTCCAGCACGCATCTTGCCACTGCTAGTTTTCAACACAATCTCCTTTGAAACATAAACAAGGTATTAGTTTAACATTTGGGCCACAATTCAACAGCATATTGTGTCAGCCACAGCCTCTCTGGATGATTGATCCCACTTCATTCTTTCACATTCTTTTGTCATTTATCTTGGATTAGTATTTTTTTACTGTTTACTTTGATTTCTTTTTCTTTTTTTTTTTTAAAGATCTAACAGAATATGGCTTTTGGCAGTTCTCTCTCTATCTGTTTGCTTCTTGGCCTCTTTTCATTCATTCCAGAATAGATTCTCATTTATGAATTAGTTTCTAAGTAGGAATGTCTCCTTGTCTTTCCCAGCCCCACACCACTGTCACTCCTTTTTGAACCTGAAAAAATCCCAAGCTTTCCCTATGTCTTTTAGCCAGCTATGTTTGTTGTTTAGGTCTCTCAGTATTGAGGTAGTTCTGAGAAACCTGGTAAATCCATACGTCAGATGGCAAAGCCTCGCAGAGACAGTATAGATGCAGAAGCATTATTGCTTATTTAGCTTCTCACTGATGAAGGCATGCACCTCATTTCTTAACACTCACCTAACTAGATTTTTAAGAATAACTCTAGCTATAGCTAAATCCTATGGGTTTTGTCTAGTCAAGACTTAAGTGATGACCCACTGAGTGTAAAATCATCTGTAACAGCTGCCTTTCAAAGGCTTCACGGCCCATCTCATATACTAAATTTAAAAGAACAGACTACCTGTTAAACAAACCTGTGCGATTTCTGATGGGCCATGCACAGTGCTCATTGGGGAAATCAGGGACAGTTTTTTATAGCTGAAACTCATGTTCCCACTTCATGCTTATGCTGCAGTAAACTTTGGCATGAAGTCATCAAACATCATGCTCTGATAGGTATGCGTCTTGGACAAGGATTACATTAGACCTGGTTCCTAGCACATGACATCACCTTGTCAGAGATATTCACAATCTCTGATATTATACCCAAGGTGTTTAATGACCCAGATTTACAGTATCTGAAACATTATCTGAAGTGCCTGAATAAGGACTGCAGCTGATAACTTTACTTCTCAAATGCAATAAGGATTTTTAAACCACATTAAGCTTACCTCCAGCAGCAGCAAAGCTTTATCCAAAGCTTTCTTAAAACCAACTCTATGAATAACTTTTTTAAGGATCTGAAACTGAAATCTCACCTTTCAGTCCAAGATCAAGATTATTTTTCTTTAAACTTCTTTTTCTGAGATAAATATACAGCAGAATGTATTTAAAAACTTGAATAAAACAAAGCACTGCTAAAACAAAACACTTAGCTGATTGTATCTCACTCCTATGCTGAGAATGAGCCACATGTGACAGATGGTGAACATTTTGTTTATTGAACCACAGGAAACCACTCAGACAATACATCAGTGAGAGTCACATAAATATGTACTTGGAAGGGAGTGGAATTAAATAACTTAATAAATCAAATAAATAAATAATTATGGAATAACCCATTTCCTATAATTATTGAAGAGTATATGTAGCTTCAGATTCCTAAAATAGTTATTCTGAGGCTCATCTCAAGGCTCAAAATATATCTTTGTAATAGATCAAACCCTGTAACCATTTTTCCTCTGTGAAAACTGTGAGATTTTAAGGTCTTCTTCTGAATTAAGCAAAAAAAAGAACCTGCATACAGGTCATCCATATTTCATATAGTGATCCTACGAGGACTACCAGCAACAAAGGGGATAACTGGGAGGTTGATACAACATGGACTTCTCCATAACTTTAATTTTTTTGGAAGTGCTGTAAAACATTTTTCACTTCGGTCAGAATATTTCATTTGATACACACTATTAGTTGGATATAATCTTTAAAAGTTATTAATCTGAGGTAATTCTAAATAATTTATCCACCCACTGAATAAAACCCTATAATTGTTACTTACACAACATCACGAACAGTTCAGAGGAAAGCAAACTGTTACTTGGAATGGAGGCTTTTGCTGGCTCAAATCTTCTAATTAAGAAGTCCATGCAAACCTCAGACAATTCAAGGGTCACTTCAAATATTAACAGAGAGACCTAATGTCTTTTTCTGCTTTACCTACAAGTCCTCCTGGTTCTATTATACAACTTCCTTACTGTGGTTTTGAAAGTTTTCACTGTATTTATGAAGTGCTTCTGATTCCCAAATATTAGACTCAATGTAAGTATGCACTGTTGTTATTAATAGTATTATCCACATCCGTGAAACTTTTCCGAAAAAACCAGCTATGTCTCCAGATGGTGATTGACTCTGCAAGAAAGTTCTGTAGGAAACAATTGATGAATAGAATTTTCATCACTGTCCTTAAACCATAGGTGCACCTGGTAGGAAATTAGCCACAAAGGATTTCCACTTTATCATTTCATTATTTCTGATCCTATTTAACAGACTGTTTCTGTATACCACTCAGAATCTCCCTAGTTTATCTCTGTCTATTACAGATGCTCTTGATTAAGCACCTATTGTGCTGTGTTCTTACAATTGCTTTGTTTAAACACGCCACACACACCATCCAAAAATACAAACACAAAACTCCATGAGGAATAATACAGCAGTTTCCACCTGTAGACTCTGACAGATGGGTTGTTGTAAATTTCATTTTCACTGGGACTTTAAATGGAAATATCCTAGCTTTTAAGAATAGTTAAGATAGATTATATTTTCCACTGCCATAAACCATAATAATCTTAAATCTGAGCTAGTCATCTTGACTCCATTTTCTCTTTATCAGTGAAAAGAAATCAACATTCTCACATATGGTTCATTCAGAGATCCTCTTTAAGATGCCACTCAACCTGCTGTAGAGCTCCACATTTTAGATTTCCAAAGTTAGGAGAGATTAGTCCCAAACTTAATGATGTTAATGGATGTGAATTTAAGATCTGATCTGTGAGCACAATATAGGGGATATGTCTACTTCGGCAGACGTCAGCTTCCTTCTGTATGCTGCCTAATGCATGTAGTCAGGGGACAAAAAAGATTCACCTGGAATCTAAATACAGATGTTAACAAAGCAGGGCATGGTGTCATATAGATGAAACTATACGATTCCCAGACAAGAGCTTTTTTCTTGCTATCTTGCAACTAGGCAATGTCAGCTATGTTTCTTTGAAACCACACAATTAGACATGTTCTGTTAATTTGCTAGCATATGAAAGAAGAGAGTGGAAATCCTTGCTAATAATAATTCAGTAAATGGTAGAAACTGCATTGCTTAATCCATGCATACATAACTGCATTACTCCAGCTGATTACAGCCTTAGAGATTATCACTTCTATGGAACATATATAAAACAGAGGTTGGGTAGCAAGAGGAGAAGACTATATAGCAGACCCAGACCCAGATCTCTCTTGTTGAATAAGTGAAGGTGTTCTGTGTCTGTAATAAAACCAAATGGCTCTTTGTTACCAATTTCCTGATGGAAGCTTTATAATATTAATTTCACTAACCTGAATTGAATTTTATCTGACAAACTACTAGTTTTACTGGAGTGAAAAGCCCTTAATCTGCAATATAGACTGCAGAATTTTCTTTATACTTTTCTAACTTTGTTTTCTTTCTTAAATGATATGAAAAGTGACTCCCCTTCTGGAGAAATGCTGTATTCCTCTGAGTCTATGTTAAACAGGGTGTACTACAAGTCTAACGGACTCTCTCTTCTAAGGTAATTGCAAAGCAATGGAATTGCGTAGCCAGTGTTATTAATTATAAACCCAAATCTGTTTCTAAATTCCATTTCTACTGTCCTAAAAAAACCCCAGAACCTACATATTATTGAGCCAGAGACACATAGCTCTCAATAGCTGTCTTTAAAATCTAAATATTGATGCTGTCTGTATTGTGTTAATCAACAAGACAGAACTGTGAAGGAAATTTGGAAAGAACGAGGAAAAAATCCCTTCTGAAGGATTTTTCATAGTTCCACTGAAGTTACACCATCACTCTCACAGTATAAGATACAGAATGAAAATAAAATCATCACTGTATACAATAGAAGTTACAGCTTCTTTGCAGAGATTTTGATTCAGACATAGGTATTAATTGGCATTAAAAATGGAAACAACCAAAAACACTACAAATGTGCAAATTATAACCATAAAACAAGTGTCTGTCTTCTACAGACCTGCTTAGAATTCAACCCAGTGCCACAACACAATCTTGATGACTGCTTATTATACTTGCAATGTAATGACTTGGATCATTCACATTCTAATGTATTAAATAAGTTTGAAAACAAAGGAGAGAAGATGATTTGACTTCAGATGTCTAAGATCCTTTTCACAGCTTCACTAACCTTTATTAAACCCAATTGCAACCCTGCTGGTTACAAAGTGCTCCAAGAAATTTCCTCACCCATACCACCTACACATTAGAAATCTTCATGAATTGAATGCAGATATGCTAAGGTGCTAAGAAGTTTTAGACTCTTCAAAGAGCTGGAGAACTTAAAAAACAGAGCAGAATATTGAGGCTGGTATTTTCCTCTTTGGAATATGGTTTTACCTGTGACTTACCCATAAATTGTTGATACAAGGTTTCCTGTTAGATAATTTTGCGTATGAAATGGCCTCATCTCTATGGACTTGCCTATTCATCCCTGGACTGTGGCTGATGCTGGTTGCTGTCACCAGACCTGATACACACCTTGATTTTGTGGCTGCTATTCCTGGCTTCTTATCCTCAGATTTGCCTCTTCAGCACAGACTCATCTGACGATCTGGACTCAGCCAACCCTGGTTCCCATAGCTGTTTACGCTCTGCTCACCTCACTCGGATGCTGTGGGACTACCTTGTGTCGGCAAAGGCACTGCCTTGTTACAATGTGCAGCTCCTGGCTCCTGACTCCTAGTTCCCCTGCCCTTACAGAGCAGCCAGCCCATCCTGCTCTCCAGCAGTTACACCAGTAGCTAGCCCAGTGCTGTTTTTTACATTGAAGTCACTGATGTATGTAACAATTTTTCATTTACTTCAATAGCAAGATTTTGTTCATGGGTGAATACTTTCCTTGCTTGTAGAAAACTTACTGTCTGCATCCTCATCAGCTTAGAAAATGAGGGGAATTGGCTGGAATCTCCCCTGTGAGGCTTCTCAAAATAAGCCAGGAGCCTAGCAGGACAGTATCTCTCCAGGTCCCAGCAGTGGGGACATGCATGTCTGCTTCTGCTTCGCTTCCTGCTTAGAAGTCTCTTAATGGGGAAATAAACAAGAAGCAGAACCAGAAACTTGTGAGCGATGCAATCCATTAAGCAGCATGAATTGCAAATTGTGATGAGCCAGTATTCTTTGTAATAGTCTTGGAGCAAAATTAATGAACAATCTCTAAAATAAACTGCATTCTTATCTTTATGGAGATTTTGAATAATAAAGAGATTCATGCAAGGAAAAGCATGTTCACTGATAAATTACAGTGAGAAAGAGGGATAAATTTGCTGAAAATTCCACTGTTGATAAAAGCTGTTTGAGAATGTGAAAGTTATATATGAAATAAATTTACATATTTAGTCAAAGTAAAAAACTACAAAGACAGGCTCTGTTAGTTGTTCCTGGGGATGGGGCAGAGACCTCTGCAGAATGGTCCCTTTAGGAACCATTTCCTTTGGGCAAAATTTCCACCTAGCCAAACTATTTTGTTTACTAAACCTATATAATTCGAAGGACATACAATGCTTTCAAACATCAGACCACCTCCACAGCTAGTATCCCCTAGGACAGACTTGTGATCCATCCATATTTTTAATTTTATTTAATTTCCCCTGCATTGACTGTGTTTGTTCTGTTCCCATAATCATAAGCCAGAAAGAGAACCAAAGTCCCGTATACTTTGCCAACCTGGTTCTCTATATCTGGGTGACAAGTGTAGGGCAGTTACAGCCTGGTGTAATCCAGATGTTCTCATCAAAAGATCTGTATGAAGGGGGCTTCCTACTAATTCCTTTGAATCTTCTAACCCATGATTTTGACATATGCCAGTGATGACCCAAGGGGCTGACCTTTCTGTATCTTCTTAAACACATGATTTTCCGTACAGGCAGATGTATTATATAAAAATGCCTAAAGGCCTCTAAGACTGAACCAGTCATAGATGTTTTATAATCATCAGAATGAAACACTCAGTGTCAGATAGGCATTTATCACATCCGAATAAAAGATTCTTAAATAGGATGGTTAATTATTTGATTGCACAAAACAATTTTTTCTCCTCTTGAACAACAAGGGAATGGGTGACCAGGTCAAATTTAGTCACCAGAATTTTACCTTTCTTAGGTCAGGCAGATGAGAGGAATCCTACCCAGTGAGGGTATACTTCTATCAGTGCTTTTACGTTAGTGTTGATGTGCTAATGTAACAAACCCCGATTCTTCCCCCACTGTTTTTCCGTATGCCTGGAAATCTTCCTAAAGTTCCCAGCTGTGAATAAGCTTGCATTCAAACACCTTGTGCGTGAAGTAAGTTTGTGCTCAAGACTGGTGTCCAATATGCGTTCAGACTAGAACTGTATCTATCCACTGCTTCTCTCTGGTAATTACTAGTGTCATGGGGATCTTTTTTTCAGTCATGTTCTTGCATTGTGAGATACATGGAATACAAATTTGCTTAACATTACTTACACCATAAAACCTAGAATAAATGCAGGGACTTTGTGTCATCGCTTCTCACAATCTAACAACATTCTTCATATCAATTTAGAAGCAAAACCTAACTGCTTCTTTGAGGAGTATGTTTTTTTACTGGAAAACAAATGACCGTATTATTTCATGGAAGCACAATGACAATGTAACAGCTAATATTCATCCATACTAAAACTACTCCAGCCCAAATAATTTTGGTTTCAGCCAATCATCTCCGTACTATTAACCATAGGATAATTAGAACACAACCAATCTTAGTATTATAATTACTTGCAGCTTAATTCTCACATTGACCTGATATTGCATACCACTATGGCTCATTACACTTGTTTTATTAATGCAGCGTACCAAGAATTATGTTAACATTCTTGCTAGCTACAACATAATCTTCTGGTTCACCCCCACACGAAATATCCTCCATTAAAGGTGAAATAATAATAATATAAATATCACAGTAAAACTTAAATGCTTAGTTAGACTCTGTTTTATAAGATTCACAACAATTTACATAATTTTTCAGACATATTTCACTGCATATTCCTATTCTATTTCATGTAGGAACTTATATTTATGTATGCTTCTGCAACATTCAAAGATACTGTATTGTATGACAGCAAGAATTGAAATAAAATGAGTTCATAAAATCAGTGATGCTAGTGTATTCACAGTTTGCCCTCAATATTTTGCTTATAAGGGTTATCAAAACGGCATTAATCTTTTGTATTGAATACTATTTATATACTCCTAATTATCATTAAAATGTTATTTTGTCTTCAGCACAACAAATTAATCTTCTTTTCTATTAAAAAGAAATAATCTGATTTTTTTCCAGGCTTTGCCTGTTAATGATGCTTCTGTGAAGCAAACACAAGAGGAAGCTCAAAGAAAAAGAATTAAAGGAAAAAAACAAAAGGAAGAACTAGAAATTTGTTAACAGAAATTACAGACAAGGTTTATCACTTTCCACATTAATGGTCTATTGTTGCTGAAGGCTTTTTTAAGTGTAACTTTTTCAGTGAAACACCCACAGTTATCTACTGATTCTTTATAGAATTGATTAGAATGCAGGCCACAAAAACACAATCTGTGGCTCACTCATGGAAAAAGCCACACTACCCACATGTCTGAGTAAACCAGGACTCAGGCAACAGCTGGATAACAGACTCCAAGAAGACCAATCTAAAAGAACATATTTTAGTTATTACTGACATATTCTGACAGTTTCCAGTTCACCATTTAGGCAAGTATTAAGAGACTGAAATAAAGAAATCCCTCCAGTAAAGCCTTGCCTAACCTGGAGTGACACCTAATACTTGGGGAGAACACTTTCTTAGGAAAGAAGGTTTTCTGGAGTTGTATGAATGGCACGTCTAGTGATTTTTGTTGAACCGATCCTGAGTTTTTCCAGAATGTATGTGTCGTGGTTTCGGTTTCAGCTCATTCCTAACGAAGCACCACGAATCTCACCCCCCACCCCTCCCCCCCCCCTCCCGTGGGATGGGGAGGGGAATCGGGAAGGAGAGAGGTTGAGATAAGGACAGTTTACTGGGACAACACAAGGATAGGTATTACAACAACAACCATGGTACTAATAAAAGAACGTACAAAAAAGTGAGTGATGCACAGTGCAACTGCTCACCACCCGGAACATGACACTCTGCCGCTTCCCCCACCAAGAGCCGAAAGAGAGAGCCCTCCCCCGCAGCCTGCTCCCCATTTATATACTGAGCATGATGTCACATGGTATGGAATAGCTCCTTGGCTAGCTCAGGTCAGGTGTCCCGGCTGTGGCCCCTACCAGGCTTCTGTGAAAATTAACCCCATCCCAGCTGAACACAGGACAGTATGGAACTCCAAAAATGGGATAACTAGGTGCAATTCTCTCACAGGATCCAAATATTAGCGCATCCAAAGGAAAGCAATTCACTCCTTGAGATGTTTGGAGGAGGAAGCAACATTGCAAATAGTTACATTACTGCTGCCAGTTCATAGAGACCTCATTTATATTGACCAGAAGATCATTCTGCTATAGATAAGTAACACAGAAATACTTCACGAAAGACAGACTCTGACTCTCAGACTACACTGTCTCAGAAACAGTATTAAAATCAAAAGTCATTAAAATTCCAAGGTACTAGAGTAGACTTATTTTTAAGGCCCAAGTCATCAATCTTGATCTAATTTTCCAGCCTTTATTTCGAGAGGCTAAGGCAAAAAATAGCAAGATATAGTACATTATAGTACATGACAGTACATCTTGTGAATACCTGCAATTATTTATTATGACTAGCAACTTCAGAAATTCATACTGGATTTCAATAACCAAACAAATGCTGTGATATATATCTGGGGTTTATTTGATTAAAAGTTTACAGGATGGAAAATACTAGGAAAATAAGCTGCATAAAGAAATAGGTAGAGTAGAATGAGCATCCCAACTTTGCTTGAAATATTAACATTTACTCAGCAAAAGTAGCCTGCTTTTAAAAATGTACCATTTCACACCAGGATAATGACTCAAATCCTACAGACCCTTCCTGAACAATCGAATGCAGTGATGGTGTTTGTAGCTTTGGGAAATGAGAATGAAGTGGCAATTGCCAACCATCTCTAATAGTCAAAGATGCAGCTCAAAGGCAATAAAATATTTATATCTTTTAATTTGTTAACTATGTACATCCCACTATGCATTATGATACTGAAGATTCAGTTCTGCTGAATTTATTCATTATTCCTCCTGACTGAAGGAACAATAACGTTGTAGCAAACAACTTGAATTGCTTGCTGAAGCTCAATCTTGAAGTATACTAAAGCTAAAGGAAAACCCTACATGAATTTCATTGTCTTTGGAGAAAGCCCTGTAGAAAGTAGCAACATTAAAATTATAGGCTATAGAGTTTATTAAAAAGAAAGACAAAGCATAGCAGGACATTGTTCTTCACTTATTTCTAGCTGTGCATAAAGGTCAAATACTTCAAACTATGGGGAGTGTAAGCTTGAACTTGCAATGTTTTCAATTCAATAATGTTGGCTCTGAAAGTTCAGATTACCTCTTGATATGTGTCAGAAATCAAGGATTTTTCCTCAAAGTAAACACAAGCCTAACCTTTTAAGAGCGCCCCATCACTAAACATCCAGCTTCAAAGGCAAACTTATCCAGCCTCCTCTTCTTGGGAGAAAGGTGAATGTAATTCTGAGAGCACAGAAAACATGCTTGATTTTTTCTTCCTGGAACATCAGATAATTGGGATAATAGCTCTGCCTATGCACCTAGTGTTTTCCCCACTTTGCTATAAACATCTCCGCTCTGTGCTACAGAAAACAAACACTTTTTATGTTGCCCTATATTAGCCCTCAGATTCCAATTTGTCCCTCTCTATCTCAGATAAATGGGGTCACATAGATCCTTTGCCTTCTATTTGACTAGTCTTAATTATTTATTTTCTGTCATTCAGGTTTATGACTATGCAATAAAAGACAGGTTTAATGGGCCAGTAGTCCAGGATGGGAAATTATCCAGCTAGTGAAGCATTGAGGACATCAAATTAGTGGCACTGCTGATCAGTTTTTTTCCCCAGCTTGACATCTGTTTGCAAGCACTCATAGCCAAAATTGTTTTGAAAGGCAATGTCAGCCCTAGGCTTTGGAGCTTGCCTCCTCAGATGCATCAGTGAATCTCTCCACCCCTTACTACTTGTTATTTTCTGCTGTGAAATGACATAAAGCATATAATCATGCACAAGGGAGACAACATTATCTGGTGTTCGATCTGATGAGTAGAAGTCAGGATTCCAGGGATCTATCTCTGACACCATTCCTTATTCTCTTGTGACTCCTGTCTTATGTGCATATTTAATATGTACATTAAATTAGAGAATACAACCACACATCTAAGAAAAGTTTCTGGAAACCTTTAGTTTGAATTGAATTAGCTGTCATCATGTGATGATTCTTTCATATTCCTTTCCGGAAACTATTCTAGTAAATGTGACTACTGTTAAGAATCTCCGTGCACTTAAAGAGAAAATAAAAGATTATTAAAAGATGCATAGACTTTTGAAAAGAAAGGACTCTTGGGACCATTGTTCTGGACTGCTTTATAGTGCAGATTGAACATCTTTATCCAGTGATTCCTGCTTCAAGCTAAGATTTGCTTGGAAATTAAAGTTCCTTATAAAAAGAAACAAAGAAATAAAAATAGAGTCCCAGTGGAAACCAAGAGCCAACAATCATTAGCATAATTATCATATAATCTCAATGATTATATAATAATCATATGATCATAATGTAAGCTGATATTAGCACTATGTTAATACTGCTGTATGCATTAATGTATGAGTGTATGTAAATGTAAATATTTATGTAAATGAATGTTTTCATGAGACCTCTATGTGTTTTCGCTATCAAAATTTGTTGCTATGGCTCAGTTTTTATACACGTTACAGCAGAAGAGCAGTGACACTAAATAAAACAGCCCATAGTTCTATCTTGTCCCCAATGGCATAATCAACAGCAGCAACCTGCTTAGGGACAGGACATGAAAGTAGATCAAGCGTGGAGAGTACTTCTGCTATATCCTTGTAGTTTTGGGGAATCTAAGGCTCAGGTACTTCCCGAACTAGAAACATCACATTTTTCTTTAACACCCCTTAGGCGGCTGGTTGAATTACTTTTTTAATCCATCAAAAAAAATTTACATTTATAAGTCCTGCAACAATGAGTTCCAGAGTTTATTTATGCACTGTGTAGGAAAGCATTTTCATTTGTTTACCATATAATCTGATCAGTCAAGTTTAATTTCATTCTTCCCAATTCTTGCATTGTTAGGAACAATGAATATTCTTTATTTATTCACATTTTCCATGACTTTTTCTCCCCATATCAAAATTCTCCCAGTTTCCTGACTAAAACATCAACATTTATTTGATGTAGCCACATATGGCAGCTGTTTAGTACCCTTGACTGTCTTTGTCTACTTGCATTTATATTTTCAAATTCTACTATATCACTTTTAAGAAAGAAGGGCACTAGCACTTCTCATGGTATTTAAGCAATGCTTAATGAAATGTAGCATTTCCTTTGTTCTGCTCTATTCTCTTTCCTTGCTAACATTCCAGTTTGCTTTTTTGCCCCTACAGAGCATTGAGCTGACAGAAATCAGTCAACAGTAGTTCTAAGGTGAGTTTTTTCAGTGGTGATAGCTTGTTTACAGACCTTTGCCATGTATTTATTGTCATGGCTGTCCTTTTACTACTTTCCAGTCTTCAGCATTGAATTTCATCTTATCAGCCAGGCTTTAAATATATTAACAACTAATCTTAAACCTCATCATGGTCAACTGTCATTTTTACTACCCAAAACAGTTAAATAAAATTGAAAATGCTTCCTCTTATTGTCCATTTACTAATGGATATAGTTAAAACAAGAATGTCTATATCTATACAGAGTTACAATGATAATCGCTGTTCATTGTTGACCATTTAGTTCTGCCTTTGTTTCTTCTCCTTTTGATACTTAACATGTGACATGTCTTCCTTCAATTTTATTTTTGTTATTACACATAAATCTCTTTGGAAATTTAAGGAAAATATAACAACGGGAACCCTGTTCCCTGTATGTTTGTTGACTTACAGAACTCAAAAAGACTTGCTAGGCATGAGTAACCTCTGTGAAAACCATGGTTACTTTTGCCTGTAAAAATATATTTATTCATGTAGTTGTTATTTCTGTTCTTATAGCAGCTATCAGTTTGCTCAGCAAAACTCACATTTACTGGTCTGTAGTTCCCTGGACTGTCCTGAACTTGCCATCTTCCGTTTCCCTGATGCTTACTCCATTTTAAGCACATTAATAGTTCAGCAATTTTATACTTGAATTCTTCTAGAACTCTTGGGTGAATACCATCTGTTCCTGATGATTTGTTACTATTCATATTATCAGTTAGTTCTAAAATCTCTCATNATCTCTGTCTTTTCTGTGATTGTTCAGAATACAGATATCACAAAATCCTTTCATTTAAGTACATTATCCATCAAGATAAAATTGCAGATATGGAAGCAGGTAAAGGCAGAACATTACTGACTTCGGTCAGACCTTAGAATTTCAGTGAGAATCACAAACAGGGCAAAAAAAGATACTATACAGGCCCTGTTGATACTCTCTTCAATATAAAACTGGAGATGTCCTAAATTATCTGTCTATTTCCAATCACTATCTAGACAAATAAAACCATACATTGAAGAAGCAGAAGGCTTAATACGTTTTAATGGATAATGGCATTATGGAGTTTCTGAGTAACAGTTTATTACTTAATTTCAGGTAGAATGGGATGGGGTTTTCTATTACTGCATTGTGTTAATTTTCTCTCTAATTTCACTGTTTTTTTACACAACTATTTTCTGCCAGAGATTTCAATAATATGAAGCTTTCTGCTGCTTCTTTCTGGTTTTACTTTTTGAAGGAAAACAGCCATTCTATTCCTATTTCGCTTTAATGAAACATACCTCCAAAGAACAGCAGGCTTTCTAGTCACGAGGTTAAGGTACTTGCCAATTACAAAAATAAAGAAGATTTCTATACTACTTTGTAAGTTTGGCATAATGGTAAGCCTTTACTTAAGTGCACAAGGGTAATAAAAAGATTCCTGTCAGAACTATTCTATAGTTTTTTATGATTTTTTTTTATTAATTACCTTCTCTTTACCTTATGGCCTCTTTACCTCTGCTCCATAAAAAGCAATTTCTCATTTACAGATGTTCCATATTTAAAATGTCAGGCAATCAGGACAAATATAAAATTATTTTTATGTGCTATGATTCCAAAATTACTAAAAGCAGTATTTTTTATTTTTTGTGTTAAATTTAAATGACACAAATGGTGACAGGTAGTCAACCCTGGAGAATGAAGCA
>VYZV01037794.1:10463-23036 GCA_013401275.1 Pandion haliaetus | reverse complement strand
AGGGCCGGCAGGCGGCAGCGCTCGGCGCCCCGCTCGCTCCGGCGGAGCGCGGCTGGAGGGGGGCTGCCTGCCCCGAGCCGGAACGGAGGAGCGACCGGAGGGAAAAGCAAAAGAACGGCGTTGCCGAAAGGCAGACGGCTGGCTTGTCTGCGCTCGGTAACCGCGGGCGGCAGCGACGGCAGGGAAACGGGAGGCCGTTGCCTTCCCGAGGGCAGCCCCTCGGTGTCACCGAAGAGCAGGATTCGCCCCTGCCGTGTCACGCCCTGCCCAGGGCGCGAAGGCGGCTGTGGGAGCAACGTGTTCCGCTGTCAGAAATGCCTGAAGCTGCGGCGATTGGGAGAATGAAGTAATTTACTGGGCAGGTGGGGTTGTGTCAGCTGCACGGTGCTGAGCCTGGAAAGTCTTGGGTTGCGCATGCTGGTGCCAGCGATATGGGAAATTTTAGGAACGAGGTTCTGGAAACTTAATACAGGTTATTACAGAGAGTGCCAAGGTATGGCTCCTCCAGTTTCTCCAGTCCCACGCGCTCATCCGCTTCAGTGGAAAGGACCGGTTCTCGTGTCAGTGGAAGAGCTGCTATGTAAGGGCAGAACTCCCCATTGGCAAGGCAAAGGACGAGTTGCTACCGGTGACAAAAGAAACTATAGCATAAAGCTTTGTCAGCAGTAGCATACCTTTTCGGTTTGTTTTAGAAAGCACTGTAGTTCACTGTCGTTCACTCCAGCCTAAATGCCTACTGGTAGCAAGGGTTCCCTATTCCTGGCACAGGCCCATTACTAATGGAAACAGTACATCTGTGTAACATGCTGAAAAATAAAGCATTTCCATATTTGCCTAAAAGAAAGCATTTCCCATATTTGTCTATTATTAAAAATAATGTTTTTATCATATCAGAATGGCTGACTATATTCTGAACCATTCAGAACTTAAACTAAATTATAGATGATTATTTTTCAAGAGCTACAAATGTTTTAATTAGCCCCAATAGTTTGCAAGCCATTGGGTTGTTTTTCAGTGAAACGCTGTTACTGTGATAAAACACTATCAATACAGCATGCATTGCATGGATTAGGGCCGTTCAGCTGACGTATCTCAACAACGAATGGACAATGAGAAGCAGCCATGTGCTGGGCATCAGTATTTCAACTGATACTGTGCTACATTTTTTAATACATTTGGAAAGTAAATGACAAGCTGATCACATTAAAGGCACCGTGTTTTGGTGTAAACAAACCCAATGCATATGTTGGGAGAACAACCAAAAACATTGTGTGTTCCTGTGTTCTGGAAAGCAGTAAGTCAGGAAAGCGCCTTGGAGGCCATATTAGACCATATTAGACAAGCACTCAAACTCTGAATGTTACGGCAAATGGGCGATACTCCCAGGTGTAGCAACACGCCAAGCAAGAACTTTAGTACTGTTTCCGCAAAATGCAGGTTCTTCCCTAAGCCTCAGCCCTCTCGTGTCAGTTTGCCGAAGCACCTGCAGGGGTCAGAGTACTTTTGATTCACCAGAAGTTTCCACCAAAAAACCCACTGTGATTTGGATGAGAGCAGTTTGTAAAAACATACTGTTTCCTACGAACTGGAAACACTGCCTGTTGGTCATGTCTTTTACTGACGAGGCTCGTGAAGGGGTTTTACCTTCTATGTATAGCGTCGCTAAGATTGCTTTTCGAATGAGGCATACGGCTCCTGCGGCTGTATTTTTAAAACGCTATTCACAAACCCGAGATTGTGCAGAGAGGAATCACAAAAGTGATTTCAGTGCTAGAGAGGATGCTGCACAATACAATACATGATCAGAGACTTGAATTCAATAAGCTTAGTTTATCAAAAGATGAAAAGTGAACTGATTACAGTGTATTAATCCCTTCATGTGGAAAAATGAACTGGTCTATGAAAAATATGTAGGTATTTTTCCAGGACTTGTGAACATAGCCAGCATGGAAATCCCAGACATGTTGGATTGCATGCACAGGCGGTTCAGTATTTCCCAGACATGCCAGACCTACCAGTCATGTACTGTACTGATGTGCAGTATACTCAATGCACAAAGAATTCATTGGACCTACTGTGCCTGTTTGCCTGTGTGGGAACGAACAAAGAAGCGCTAGAAGCAGTACAAAAACAGATGAAGAGGAAAGCTACGGGCAGCTTAGATAAGAATGTTGTAGGGCCCTGAGAAAAAGAGAGCAAACTTTTGAGCTGACTGCCAAATGAGAGAAGCTCAGCAGCTGTGAACAGGATTAGTACCCTGCTTCATACACTGTTTACCCAGTGATAGCTGCATGTAAGGGAGCAAAATATGGAAATATTTATGGAACGAGGACCAAAATTTAGGGTTCTTGTCTCCTTATGCCTTGCCCTTTAGGTACAAGTCACAAACTGCTTAGGCGTATGCTTGTGTTTCCCTTTTCTGGTCCCAGGGCCCTAAATAATTCATTGCACAGTGGCACAGATTCCACAGGAAAGGTAGAGAATGCTCCTGCCCCAAAGCTGAGAAGAGTCCACAGGGACAATGAGATACTCCTTGGAAATCAGCAAATAGGATATCCGATGACTTTACAGGGAAAGTGAATATCCCTGCTTTCCCCAGCAAGAAGCAGTGAAGGATCCTTACAGGGACATTCACTTACCCCTGCTTCTTGCTGCCTCTTGATTTATTAAGGGGTCTATTGATCCAAATAGCTTAGAAGTAAGTAGAATCAGCTACTGAAGTGAAATCCAGCTCTTAATTTCCCCTAGAAACAGGTTAGTAAATACTGCTAAATACAACTGTGGGAGGAAGAAAAGCATTCTGATAAACAGGCTGTAGCAGCTGAAATTTCCTGGGCTTGCTTTCCTGTAATGTTAGTGTTGTATCGAAGCCACATCTAGGCTGGATGAAGTTGAAGCAGTACCCAAGTGGAGCTGTATAGCTTTCTTGGTCATCATGTAGTGTGGAGCTTTTTCAAAACCACACAGTGCTATGAGAAAATTACCATCCCCCTTCACTAATTCCTCAGTCCTGTACTCACTCCCCTTCCTACTGATAAATCTCCCATGTGAAAAATAGGTGTTCAGCATAAATCTCCCAGTCTCATATTCACAATAATGACAACTGAAATACAGATTTCATTTTATGACATTGGTGAAGATAATATTTATACTACCAAAAATAAAAACATCTCCCCCCTCCCCCCATTTTGTCTTTTTTTGATAAGTAAAATATCAGAATGTCTTCATTTCAATTCAAAAGATTGTTTCTACTGTGCTGATATATACTGGTAACTCCTTATGTATCTCTGAATTTTGGGAACAGTGGTGATTTTAATAACAAAGTTGGACTTTTTTTCTTCGCAAATGTTTTGCTTCTTTTCTGTGCCTGATTGCATCTTTGTTGCACATTAAATTCCTTTTTTATTCTTTAGTCTGTTAAGATCGCTTGTGTGTCCTTTGTAGCAGTCTCTTGACATAAACTCTTTTGTAAACAGGTTATACACATGACCAATCTCTACTCCCAGAAAAAAAAGATCAAGATGAAACCTGCCACTAATACAAGCAGTGCTGAATCGGTCTGAAACACAAGAGAATAATTTCTCTCTTCTACACAGAGATATATATCATGGACTTACCAACTTAGTAGCTGCAAGGTGTTTCAAAACCCTTAAATGGAAAATGGTGGGAAATTGGGAAAGCAAATATAAGAATTCATTTTAATAGAAACAACCTTTTTAAGAATTGTTTTGAACCAGTTCATAATAAATAAATATTCCATCAGGTAGTCTCAGTTGGTTTTTTCAGCCCTATAAGCTTTTCCTCTCAGCTGAATCCCTAGCTTGGGACAGCTCTGTAGTCCAAAATTTAAGTTTGGAATAACTAACAGGCAGAATTCTTTGTAGCTTTTTCCTAATACATCTTTGATTGCTCATATGGAACATACAAGTGAAAGGACCTGCTTTTTTAATGGCCTCAGAGCAACTGCATAAGCAATTTTAAAATGCAATTGCACAACTAATTTACTTGTGCATGCTTTTTCACAAGTTTAGAAACTATACATTAATTAAAATGATAAATAAATAAGCTATAAATGAATAGGACTGGCCATTTACAGGTGCAGTTCTTCACATTGCACTTAAATAACTGAAATTGTGAATTCAGCCTAAGGATTTTTTCAGATCTGAATATTTTATATCTTAAGAATTTCAAGGTTAAAGACCTTGGGAGTCAATATCTATTTAAGGCTATCTACCAGGAGCATATCAGGAGAAATAACTGCTATATCTAGAAATGCAATTTTGTATTTAAATTGATCACACTCAAGGTCACGTTGCTTTTAGCTTCTTTAGCACGGAGAAAATATTTTTTAACAAATAAGCACAGTTAGCAAGGAAAGACAATTTGCTGTCAGTTTACAAAACAAGAGCAGTCTTTTAAACTGGTATGTCATTCTAGGGATTATATGCTTTTTTATTACGGAAAATCTGGCCACCAGAAAAGTAGGTGGATTTGATCAGCATCTACATCCTTTTCATAATGTTGCATACTGATAAGATTTTAAATGTTAAAATATAAAACTGAAAATACTGTGTTTATTTCCCTGCAATCTGCTGTGTATCAATAACTGCAGTATAAAATAGATGAAATCAGATAGGATGAGGGATACGCTGGGTGTGATCTAAAATTTGTCGTAGCTAATTCCCTAGCTTAGTATGTCCAAGAGAAGTTCATAGAGTTCTAGGCAAGGTGCTTCCTATTCTGAACATGGTTTTGAACTCTTGAAGGAAAAGCATGAGAGGCTGAAGTTGGTGGCTAAAGGTTAAGCTGGTGGGTAGCTGATTATGAAGGTAAGTCAGGCCCTAGCTATAATACTCTTCAGTTCAAACTCATCAAAATTTGACTGAGCTTCAGACTCTTCAAATATCTGATTCAAATAGGGGCAAAATGGCTCGTCCTCTGGTTTGCATCTGAATCAAATGCTAAAATGTAGGTTGTCTAATTATGAGTGAATGGCATCCTTATTCAGAGACCACTGAAAAAAGATTTTTTAATAACAACGTTAACAACAATTAAGATCTCCCATTTCTCTTTTTCTAGGAGGATTATACCTATAAAACATCTCCAAAATATATTTTCTGTGTTAGAGAAATTTCACCTCATCAGGTACATTTGTATGTGTGAGCCGAGTCAGCTCTTGATTATCAAGAGTAACCTGAAAAGGTTAAAAAAAAGCACCCCCAAACCCAACCCTACTCCCAAACCCACAGGCACTACAAGATGAATGCAAGGTGGTCTTTGGGATCACGCATGGAGAATGCAATGGGGAAGAGAGCAGACTGGTGATACCGGTGACTGCGGCGGGGGGGAACCCAGGAGGTGTGGGGTACGCCGGCGTGGCAGTGTCCTGCAGACACAACTCCGGCTCGCAGACATGAGCTGGCTCATGGCGGGCCTTTCAGGTGTCTCCAGTCTTGCAATACGGTTAATCCATAACCAAGACAAGCTGTCAGCAGTTGATTGAGAGGCTACTATTACGGCAAGGGGGCTATATAAATCCCTGTGAGTTTCCTGACAATGTTTTCTATAACTCTGTCGGACAGCATTGCATATTCTGGCTGTATTCTGACTGCTGGAACTCACAGGTGCCAAGGGTTATTAAGACAATCTCAACCTGGCCCTTTACTTATTTAGCAAATTAAAACTATTTTTGATGTCTGTATTAAAGCTGGATAGAAGCTTTCATTCCAAGAAAACACAGCATATTTCCAGTGTTTTTTCTAGCTCTTTCTAGATTTTAATGCTGATAAATGTAACTGGCCATAAAAGCCACCTATCCCTACCGACTTGCTTCCATTCGTGTCTATAATCACCTTCTCGATTTCTGCAGATGATGATGTGGGTTAGCAAAAATGTTTAGCACAAAGTCAAAGGCTGTTCTGATTACTACAGCCTCATGTATGCCAATAAGAACTTTGCCTTCTGATATCTACCAAGTATGCTGAGGAAATCAGATTTTGCTAGTTCATCCATCCATTCTAGAAAGATAATGTTACTTATGAGAGTAAAGCAGAGACATTTTCCCAGAGTAAACCAATATTTCTATAAACTGTTTGAGCTTCTTCATTTCTCTTGATGGATAGTAAATAGCCAGTCTAACTGTTCAGCTTTTTAACAGCTTGGTTAGAACTATGCACAGCTTGGATACCATTTGCAAAGTCTGTATGTCTAAAGTTATTGCGGTGTGGTTACAGTGAGAGAAAAAGGTTAGTATAAATCAGCATTCATATCAATTGTTTGGTCCGTGTTAGTTTTTATAACAACTTAGGGCAAAAAAAACAGATTACTGTATTTTTTCAAGGGTATCTAGGCCTTACTTATTCATTGTTGGTTTTTTTTCTGTTAATATTTTCTTATTTGTGTTGTGATATTAGTTGGCCTCCCATGGCTGATTTCAGTATATTAGCAATAACTATTAGCTAACTTCTGGGTTTTTTTCTTTAGAAATATGGTGACTCATCTTGTAAATTGCCAAGTAGACTGAGAGGCTTTGCAAGTCTGGATTTCATTGTAGGATTCAACAAACGTTAATGCACTAAACCGATATCAGAAGATAACATCATGCAAGATCATATACCTTTTATTTCAGGCTGCAGGAAGACATGTTCACTAGATTTCCTGGTCCACCTCGGCTGGAAGAAGCAAATGGACATTGCTGTATACCCAGTGTTTTGAACAGCATTTATCTTTTCAAGTGTGAACTTGGAATCTTAAGTTTACGGACTCAGGTGGGGGTTAAGGAAAGAAACAAGTAGGTAAGATGGTTTGCTTATAACATGGGCAGCGATACAGTTAGGAAGAGAACACAACATCTCCTGCTTCTCAAAATGTTTCTGCTTCACAAATTTAACATTTCAGATAAAGTTGGGAAAATGACGGAGAGAGGAAACAAGCCCTGAACAGCAGAGAAGCCTCAGCAATAAGAAGGATGGGAAGGAGGATGGTTTGATTAGTATGGACTGGTAGAGACCAGGCCAACAAGAAAGTTTTCTCAAGCCAGGGAAAAGATGGGATGGATGCAGTTATGGGGAATAGCATCCTACCATTGGTAGGAACTTGCAAGTTATTAGCAGTTTCCTACACATTTCAAGTTCTACCACTTCCTGACAAAAAAACCAATAAAAACCCAAGACATCATTGGTATTATTCTCCCAGTTCTTCCCTCTTAATATATAGGGAATTAATGTCAACGGCCTACTAAGTCATCCCCTTTACCGCAGAAGGATTCTCCTCTCATGAAATCTTCAGGTCATCATTGCTTTTGAGCTGAAGCAGATCCTCTGTTTTAGGAAATACCTTGCTTATGGGACTATGTTAAAGCAGAAATTCCCCTCTCCTCTCCTAGCTAGTCGGTCTAGCCCCCACTGCTTAACAACCTGCCCCAGGTTAGCTAGGCTCTAGACTGAGTAGGCAGATTTTAGCATGCTTTAACTCATGATAGTGAGTTTATTTATCAAAGACACTTTCTAAAGTTTAATGTAATTAATGTGTTCTCTTGAGTGCTTGACTGACATATTTTTGCCTTTCTGCATTTCTGTTATTAAAAAATCTTTTTTTTTTCTTCAGAAAAGAAGATACAGAGAGTTTAGGGGATAAACCTGGAAAAAAGGTTAATCAACTCTCACAAGCCAATCTTTGAATTCTACCAGAAACATCGCTATAGGGCTCCTATTATTTTATGGCAATGAAGCTGTTAGAGTTTTCCTACTTAGTAATAAGGAGAAAGATTTGCTGTTACCCTTTGTCTGCTTAACGCTTCACAGCAATGCAGACTAGCAGTAAAAATTTATTTTTTATCTGGTTCTACAGGTGATTTTTCATTGCTGGATTAACAAACAGCAAGCAGATCACGCTTGCTATTATTATACAGGACAAATACAGCCTTTTCACACTCTGTCTCAGCTACAGTCCATGATGGGAAAGTGTAGCATTGTCGCCATTTTAACTTGAGTTTTAGAAAGGTTTTTCTCAGCCTTTAGCTGGATCTTTTGGTCATATTGAGACTAGAGTGCTGTTCCAGTCCTGTTGTCCTACTCTTCGTAGTACATTTTAGGTGGATAAAACCACTTATACTGTCTCAAGAACATGAGCAGGTAAGCAGGAAGAAGACAAGAGTTCACAGTTCCCCTGACATACTTGAAAGAGACTCAGAACAACTGGCAGCAGGATGTAACCAAAGTCCAGGTCCTTCCTACACCTTCTGAATCAGGTTTTATATCCAGCATCAAGCAAGGGCAAAAGCATCTCGAGCCACCTTCCTCTCTTTGGTCATCCAATACAGGCTTCAGCAGGTCAAGCTCCCAATACATTACTTTTTTAATAACATTTTCCTATCTCTCAACTTACAGCTTTTTTTGTTTTTGTTTTTCTTTCAGACAAGAAATAGTATTCCTTGATTCAGCTTAAGTCATGCAATTGGAATCATACCATACATAAGTTTTATAGAAAACCTTTCAGAACGAATACAAAAAATATACAAATGTACTCTTTTTTAATTCTTAAAGTTCTGTAGGTATTCATTTTCAATATAACAATTTTGAGGCACAATTACACTTTCAAAATATAAAAATGATAAAGTATTTTTGATTCTGTAGCTGAACCTTAAAAAATTATAATTATGCAGTATACAGTATTTCAAGTCCACCTAGTTATTTCTGTTACACATTATTCCATAATGTCTTTGATCTTTTACATTTTGGTGTAAGAAAGAAAGGTCTTCATAGACTCACACTGAAAGCTACAGTTAAA
The DNA here is from genome assembly GCA_013401275.1 of Pandion haliaetus. Taxonomy (NCBI): domain Eukaryota; kingdom Metazoa; phylum Chordata; class Aves; order Accipitriformes; family Pandionidae; genus Pandion; species Pandion haliaetus. The sequence goes on along the minus strand of VYZV01037794.1, from coordinate 14,249 downwards.
GCTGTATTTACTCACAGTTGAGGTTGAAGCAGGGAGCACCTCATCTGGAAAATGTAAAGAAATAATAAATTAACAGAAAAAAGGCTTACGCATTCCATTCTACCTTCATACTATCTACAGTGCTATTAAAAATGAACTGTAGTACTTCACAAAGCTTGTATTTCCATTCACCCCAGAAACCAAATGGGAACATAAACCCCAACTTTAAGTTTCCACTTTGATTTATAAAACTTTGATAATGGTCTGGTATGGTATCAGGTGATCAAGTCATCTGCCTTCCATAAATTGGCAAAGACATTTCCCTTAATTCTGCTGAGGTTTTCTGTTTTAGTGGAAGTTGTTACAGCTGCTGTTTTGGCTGGTGTCCTTCCGAGCTAAAAGCTTGAATCTGTATAACTTGTGCTGAAGAGCCAGCCTCTTCAGGCCAGGGCTGCTGCAAACTGAGAACATGGGTGGGATGAATGCAGTGGTAGATACATACACAGAATATTCAATGGGAAAGGAAAATGAGTGACAAGTAAAAGTTCATCTGGTGGCTGTCACCATGGTTTGATGATGATGAGTGATCACCCCTGACTGATGGGCTGTGAGCTTTAAAGTACATTCTTATAGTGCGGACTAAGCAATCATTACAAAATCTGCAGTGTGTTTAGACTCTCATCTTTCAGATACTAATTTTAAATGCCCTCCCCCCATGCGACAGAGATGGTTGGGGTACTATCTTGCTCTTTGAGGAGGAGTTAACATAAAACTCTTTGATTGCCTGGTGAGTTATACATCTGCTTAATAGCTAAAATTAGCAAACGTATCAGTATACCTTTCCTAACTCCATCTAAATGGCAGGAGATAGCATTTAGCAGCTCTTCTGTATTGGAGGTTTTGGCTTTGTCATAAAAGGGAATGAAGTATACGTGGGAATTATAGATAGCAGTTAGAAGTAGTGAAAGCTGGTATTTTTCTTTTTTTAGTGTAGAAAATATTTTCTGTGAATTTCTAGGGTATTAGTAAAATCTTTTTTTCTTGTTTTGTTTTTCTTTGTATTAATGGATAAGCCATGGCAGATTTGTCATTAGTATCTCTGTACTAATACACTACTTGGTGCAGAAGAGGACTCAAAGTAATTTAGATATTTCTTTTCTTTTTACAAAAGAGGCAAAGAAAAGTGAAAATTATCAAAGGGAATACTCCTTGAACATTTATTATTCTCTCTGTATCAATTTTTTGAGATTACCAAGAATAATTTAAATAGTTTATATTCCATGCTTTCTCTTTTTGCTATTTAAATGCAATATTTAGTAAGAGAGATTTAAAGCTTAAGAGTGACAAAAAGAGTATTGGTTTAAATATGGCTGTCTGATGAACATATTTTTTATAGAAAAATCTGCATTTGGCTTGCTCCTCAAACCCACTGAAACTAACTTTTCATTACAAGAACTTTATGCACATAACTACAGGACTGAACACCTACTGAAGCTGACAGGAATGCTCTAATTAACTTCATAAAGTTCTAGCTAATAATTACTTAGGTGAAATACATGTATCTTTAATCAACTATGATTCTGATTTCTCCTTTCTTCTGAACTTTGATGTAATAAACTTGGCTTTTGTAGGCACAGAAGCAATGTGCAAGGCTGTACTGCTTATTTTCATTCTAAATCTAACTGGTCTCAGAATTTTTGTACACATATATTAATAATTTAGCTGGACTGTAACCATGACAATATTGATAGCATATGTAGAATAAATAGGACACAAGACTGCTTATCCAGGAAGAGTCAACATTTAGAATATTGTCAAGATATTTGCAATTCTCAGATGTGAACTAGACATTAGTTATTAATATTGTTTCTTATATTGAAAGCTATTAGAGGTTATTTTTTTTATTTGTTCTTTTCCTTCCTATTAAACATTTGTCTGTCAATAGTCTCATCCATTTAATGGTCATGACATGTATAAAAGGTTAAACCTGACAGTTGTCCTTTAAATTATATTCCTTTAAATGCCAAAGTGTGTCACTTCATTTAAACCTTCTGCTGGGGAGAATACTTGGGGAATTGTGTTGACTTGATCTCAGATTCTTTTTAAGCATTGTATTTAAACCCCTTCAGAGCAGTTAGGGCTGATTTTTCACTTCTTGGGACCTCACTGCAAAGCACTTCATATCTGATATGGAAATGTTTGATTAAATTGCAACCATATTATCTGAAATTATTGTTTGGAGTTCAAATCAGGGCAATCAGGTGCCCTGTCTTTTGCAAAACTTCCTATTCATTCCAAAATACAATTTTATTCGTGCCTGTTTTCTGAACCACTTTCCTCTCCTGTGTTTTATAGTTCAGAGCTTTCACTCATTTCAGTCAAAACAAAGGTTCAACAGGGCTATAAAATGAGCTTTGTCAACAATTTGGGGACAGTGCAGATGTCTGCCGTTGCTTGTTGTGGCATGTATTTCAGAGGAGTCAGATGAGAGCTCAAGTTCTACTGTGCACTGGCAATTTCTGTCAGGTGGGACAGATTATTGATGACCTTTACTGCTGGGTAAAACCTAAATTCAGAAGTCAATATAATGTTGGGTGAAGGAGGCAGAGAAAGGGTTCTTTGTAGTCCTAGGACTCCATTTAGATGTATTTTTCTGCTTCTTTCACAGCTATACTGTGTGTAGAACACTTCCTGTCTCTTTATTACTATTGTTAGAACAACAAAATAATCACATTTAAGTGGCCAATGTTAATGTCAGTCAAACTGCTGTTTCTAAGTCTACATGTATTTGTAGGTCTTCCTTCAGGATATATGAGAGTAAAAACTATACTGTTAAAATGACCCAAATACAAAGACTGAAAAATTAGAAAATGCAAATAAAAATAATCTCAACCTAAAATAAGAAAAGGAGATATGGGCCACTAACAAATGGTGAACTTCAAGAAAGGCTATTTTCTGTCACAATTGCATGTTAGTTTTAAACCTGTGTTGCTTTAAATACAATTAGAGCCAGGGCTGTAGAAGGAAGGGAGTGGCAGCCAGGGAAGAGCAGGGCTGGTCATCGTTGCATCATATGGGCAAGATGTGACAGGGAAGTTGGTACCTGGTAATTTTGTACTGTTTGGGTAGTACAGCTACCTTCACGCTTCAAGGTACTGCTGGTCCCTAGTCTTATCTGTCAGGTTCTGGGACCTTTTGGGAAAACACCTACAAATCCTTCTTTAATTAGCTGGAACTCTCCTGTGGCCTAGGGAAGCCTTACTAAATACAGACAAGATCTCTCTAAGACGCAGGGAAGTACGCTGTGTAAAGCAATGGAACCCTGGGCATTTAGGGGAGCTAGCTGGGTGCTGCCTTTGCAGCCCTAAGACACTTCTCACCTGCGGGAATATTCTACCTGCAGCCTCCTCAACCTTCTTTAGCATCCTGGCTTGAATTGCCCTCTCCTTTTCTTCCTTTCCTTTTCTTTTCTTTTCTTTTCTTTTCTTTTCTTTTCTTTTCTTTTCTTTTCTTTTCTTTTCTTTTCTTTTTCTTTTCTTTTCTTTTCTTTTCTTTTCTTTTCTTTTCTTTTCTTTTCTCTTCTCTTTTCTCTTCTCTTTTCTCTTCTCTTTTCTCTTCTCTTTTCTCTTCTCTTTTCTCTTCTCTTTTCTCTTCTCTTTTCTATTCTTTTTTCTCTTTTCTTTTCTCTTCTCTTTCCTTTTCTTCTTTTCTTTTTTCTCTTTTCCCTTTTCCTTTCCCTTTTCTCTTTCCCTTTCCTCTTTCCCTTTTTCTTTCCCTTTCCCTTTTCCCTTTCCCTTTTCCCTTTCC
>VYZV01037792.1:0-23539 GCA_013401275.1 Pandion haliaetus | reverse complement strand
ATTCATATTAAGGAACTCAAATGTTTAATGAAAAAAACCCAACAAAAAATAAAACTTATTGATCAGAAAACTAGCTTTTTTAAAAAAAACTTAGGTACACATAATTCTGGGAAACTTAGTTATTAAAATAGTTAATCCTTGCAGGATTAAAGGTCTGTAAGTCCCTTTTGGCTGAAAAATATAAGTGGTAGGTAGTGAAAAATACAAACATTCCTCAAATGTTTTTAAACTTTGCTGGTTTTGCTGTTGTCAGCTCTGTATTATTTTCATTATTCCTTTTTTATTTTTTGAACTAGTGTGAATAATTTGTTAGTCGTAATTCTCAGACCACTTAATATAGCACAATTGATACCTTTTTGTAGTTACCACTGTGGTATGTATGCCCAGTACCTGCAGATAGCTTTTATCCAGTGAAAAATACGGTATTCATTAAATCAGCTCTTAAATACAGCAGCCTCATGGAGCCAAACTTCTACAGAAAGAATATGGAACAATAAGTATTTCCTTTCCATAAAGTTGATTCACTGCATTGTTTACTCGTTGCCAAAATTTACTATAAAATGTAAATGAAAAGTAATACTTATCCATGTATAGTAACCATAGCACAAGATATACTGGACATATTTGTGCAAAGAGCATGAAACTAAATCCAAGATACATTTAATTAAAAAAAGATTATTCAGATTGCAACATAGAAAATTAAGGTATATCTAGTTGAATTCTGGGACAATATTAGGTCACTTAAATCCTAAACTGCATTCCAGATACACACTGTTTTCTGCCTCATCAATCACAGTAAGGGAGGAGTGTCACAAACTAGTCAGCAGCACTTGCAATGCTCATGTCAGCAAATGACTGAATCTAACAAAGGCTGTTGATTTCAGCATATGCAGTAGTAGGAGTGGGATGGGAAAGGAACAAATGCAGGAACCCTGTTTATGGAGGGCGCTTGTGGGAGAGCACTGTCCCCAGTCCTCTCAAGCAAGTTTTGGCTTAAGCTCTTCAGTTGCTCATCATCTGAATTCCATCCTGCGGAGTCTGCGGTACCTAAGGGGAAAAGAGGGAATCATGCACACAGTGACAGCACTGCAACTTGTCAAGAAAGGATTTTAGATTTGTATTTGTTAGAATTTGGTTGGCCCACAACTACCTCTCTCCTTTTGCACAAACAGAGGCATCCAATGGAATAGCTGCGTTTAAGGGCTATGTCAGGGAAAATGGAGAAAGAAAACTCTCTTGCATTATATGGGCATGGTGCCTCCAGCTATTGAAGTCTTGGAAACTTTATCCTGCATTCTCCCTGGGTGGGTCTGCTCTAAGCAAGTAATACAGTTCAAAGTGAGATGCAGAGATAAGAATTTAACACATTAATATATTTAATGAAGAGTGATAACTTCTCTTTTTAATGTTAGCTAGCAGGTGAATAACCACTGAAGTACTTGCACAAATCCCCAAACCAGCCAGGGCTTTAAGGCAGTTCTGCCTATGTCTTTTCTTTCACCTGAGCTTTCTAAGAAAACCAAACAGCTTCTATAGACCCGTTTTTATTAGAACTTGAACTGGAAAGAGAAACTGTTTTTTTAAAAAGAGAGAAAAAATAGAATGTAAATAGGGAAAGGAGGAGACTTGGAAACAAATCTAACTCCCTTTGCCAGTCACATCCTTGAGGAGCAGGACCTTTCATTTGGCATTGTTTTCATCCAGCAACCTTTACTGCCTTCTTGGGCTGTAACAAACTAACCCTATGCAGTCTCTCTGTCACCCTGGAGGGATAACTTTGGATTTGCTCTCTGTTCAGCAGTCTTCCAAGCACAGACATTCTGCAGAGGCACCTCTGCCTAACTCAACTTGCACTCTGAAACATTATCCCCTGAATATTTCCATCTACTCCCACAAAGAAGTCAATCTCTTCCCCCTTCTTCTAGAAAGTTGTGTTTGACAAAGCATGCAGCAACCAGGACATGACAAACTGAAGTCTTTTTGCTTCCCAAATTCATCCTGAGAAAGAAACATAAATGTATAAGGTGCGAACAAACAAATAAAAGAGCTGCTACTCACAAAAAAAAAAAAGGAAGGCCATGCATGATAAAATGAATTGGAAGAGAAAATGGAATGAAAGGTCATCAGTTTTAAAGGAAAATTTGTCACTTTGCTGTTGAGTACTGTAATTAGTCGTTACAGTAACAAATAGGTGACTTCTACACTTTCAAAGAAATTTTATTCAGTGTTTCCCAAAGCAGGAAGGAGGAGCACCTCTGTAATCTAACCCTCTGGCTCTATTGGACCCTTGGAGTAAGGTCTGTCATGTGCTTTGGGAGGAGCCGATACGTTCACTGTTTTCTTGATGTTCATTGTCAACACATAGACACATGTTTGAGTGGACATTCAACACGTTCTTCCAAATGCTTGCAGATGACGCTCTTCTTACAAGGGAAAGTTTTCACTCGCAGAAGAAGTTTTCACTTAGCTATTGCAACTGTTCAGTTACCTGTTGCAATTGGGTGGGTTGGAGGAAGCCCTGTGAACACGGCTGCTGGCTGGACCTTTGAACAGGCAGAAAGTGCAGGTGCATGGAAGCTGCATCACAGCCATCACGACATGACTGCACATTAGTTTATCAAAAGAAATGGTGAAGAGATGGCATGTTACAAAATAGAAATAAATCAAGTAACTCCTAGATTCCACTGTTTATCTTAAAATTAAAACTTCAAAACTACCTTCATAAATTGTTTTAGAACTATTTTTTCCACAGAAAACACTTGGAGAGTTACATGAAATATTCTCTGAATTAGATTACATTATGGGATGATCTTGGAAATATTTGCTTCAGTTGTTCTCCTAACATGGGAAGACAGTTCCCCAGCCATTTTTTTTTACGTTTTGTGACCTTATTTACAGAATATCAACTATTGTCTTTCCATCTAATCAAAAAGTAATGGGATAATGCTGTAAATGTTCATACTGCAGGCCTCAGATTTTATCATACTGAAAGTCTGCTAAGCTTTTTACTTTTTGCAAGAGCAGGTTTTAAGAATTCTACCAGAATCACTAGGGAATGATGTCTGACATTTTATATCTATTTTTTCTTGCATTTATGCAAATGTACTAATATACTAAGTCTTCCTACTTATATTTCAGATCAGCTCATCCTCATGTGTTAGAACATTGTACCGCATGCATTAATTAAGAAGTTAGTTGTTCCCCCCATTGCTGTTTGCTTAATATTGTTCAGTTTTCTCTCTGCAACACAGCTGCTCTCTCTCTTCACTACTAATTCTTTGCTGTACATTGGGCTGTCAGGTTTGACAAACTAAGGAAAGCTGCAGATAGCAAGGGGACATATAGAGCAGTGATAGGTGAATTAAGAAAGACAAGCTTCTATGAGCGGATCTGTGATTATTAGGATTATAGTTAACAAGCAGAGAAAAATGTAGGGAACATAATGAAATTAGAAGAGTTATGAAAACCAGCTTGTTAGTATTTAATGAAGGAAATGGTTACAACCCTTGCCTGTCCAATATGACTCTTTCCACTAATGTAATTGATAGGTTACATTGTTAGAACATTCCCCGTGCCATAAATTTCAAGAAAATAACTTCTAATGTTATTATATCCAATACCAGCTAATGCTTGCCAAACTGTTAAAAAAACCTAACGTAAATTAGTAAAACATTGTAGAAACCAGTATGAATAGCTGATCAATTCTTTATGCTCTTGGTAATGCTTACATAATGTGTGTAAAACTAACTGGAGCTGTTATTTTTGTTGTTATATAAAGGTTGTTCTGGCTAATTTCAGTGGTAACAACTTTGGAAATTAGAATAAGAAAGCTTTTTTTTTTTAATAAAGTAAATAAATACCCAACATGATTTCTTATATTTAAATTTCATCCATATCTATCAATACCTTTGTTTGGCATAGTCAGTGGAGGCTCACATTTGAATGTGTAGGTGTTTCTAACTTTCAGTAGTTTTAGAATCCTGTAAATCTCCCAATCTCATACAGTACTGCATCCTTACATTTACTACTTAAATTACTTAGAAAATCAAAGATATGAGAAAAGGACTCTGTAATACAATTTGTGCTGAAATCTTTAGCAAATTCCGTTGATTGCTGTATTGGGTTTGTGTGGCAAGGTTTTGGTAGCGGCGGGGGTTACAGGGGTGGCTTCTGTGAGAAGCTGCTAGAAACTTCCCCTATGTTCGACAGAGCCAATGCCAGCCGGCTCTAAGACAGACCTGCTGCCGGCCAAGGCTGAGCCAATCAGCGATAGTGGTAGTGCCTCTGGGATAACATATTTAAGATGGGAAAAAAGTTGTGGTGGGCACAGAAACAGCAGCTGGAGAGAGGAGTGAGAACATGTAAGAGAAACAACCCTGCAGACACCAAGGTCAGTGAAGAAGGGGGGGGAGGAGGTGTTCCAGGCGCCAGAGCAGAGATTCCCCTGCAGCCCATGGGGAAAACCATGGTGATGCAGGCTGTCCTGCTGCAGCCAAAGGAGGTCCACAGTGGAGCAGATATCCACCTGCAGCCTGTGGAGGACCCCACGCTGGAGCAGGTAGATGCCCGAAGGAGGCTGTGACCCTGTGGGAAGCCTGTGCTTGAGCAGAGTCCTGGCAGGATCTGTGGTCCCATGGAGAGAGGAGCCCGTGCTGGAGCAGTTTTTCTGGCAGGACTTGTGACCCCGCCGGGGGACCCACTCTGGAGCAGTCTGTGCCTGAAGAACTGCAGCCCATGGGAAGGACCCACATTTGAGAAGTTCATGGATGACTCTCATGGGAGACACCCCACACTGGAGCAGGGGAAGTGTGATGAGTCCTGCCCCTGAAGAGAATGAAGTGGCAGAGACAACATGTGATGAACTGATCGTAACCCCCATTCCCTGTCCCCTTGTGCCACCAGGAGGGGAAGAGGTAGAGAAAATTGGGAGTGAAGCTGTGCCTGGGAAGAAGGGAGGGGTGAAGGGAAGGTGTTTTTGAGATTTGATTTTATTTCTCATTACCCTACTCTGGTTGATTGGCAATAAATTAAGTTAATTTTCCCCAAGTCAGGTCTGTTTTGTCCGTGATGGTAATTGGTTGAGTGATCTCTTCCTGTCCTTATCTTCACCTGGGAGCCCTTTGTTATATTTTCTCTCCCCTGTCCAGCTGAAGAGGAGGAGTGATAGAACGGCTTTGGTGGGCACCTGGCACCCATTACAAACTAAGTACTAGAGTAACTTTACATTGTATCTTGTGAAAGCTACAGCAGAAATCTAGCTGATACCTTGCTCAAAGATCGAGCTTGCTTTTAAAAAGGAAGAAAAATGCTTGTCCTCCTCTCCTGCCCCTGTACAACAACCTGTCAAATAATTATGCTCAAACTTCATCTTAGTCTTCCGATGATAATAGTCGTATTCTGATGATAGTCTTCTGTTTGTAAGTAAAAGTGACTGGCTTAGAACCCTTCAGGCTGTGTTGTACAACATTGTTAAACAGCTAAAACCAGTGATTAAAAAAAAAAAAAATTTGTTTTCTGTAACAAGAGTTCTACTATCTGCTTCTAATTTAGCAGGCTACAAGGGGTGACAAAATCACATCCCCTAAAGGGAAAAAAAAGAAAAACCTGATAACAGTGTCATAGCTTCATTTCTAATATATTCTGCATTAATATTGCACAACTGTGCAATCCAACTGTGGAATCCAAGTGTTAGACTGTAGCATATATAAAAAAAGGTTCTTTCAAACTCTCTAAACCATCCAAATATTGCTGTGTAATTAGCAGGTTTTTGGTTGGATCGTATTCAATTCAATATTTAGAAGTTTGTATATCTCTGGCATTCTATGTTTGCTACTATACAAAATAAAGGTTCAATATATGGATGCCTGCTGGATAGTGATGCAGTAAGCCTCTGAGGTATCTCCTCTTTCACTCTTACAGTATATTTAACCACATTTATCCAATTGCCCAGTTCGTTACTAGTAAAGGGGAGCTGTCTGAATTTTCAGGTTTTGATTCTAATTCCACTAGCTTTTCTCCACCCTCAGTAGAGCATCAGCTCTATCATCTTTTCTGACTTCAGAAAAATTCTGGTTTTGAAATCATTTAAATCAGAATTTATTCCTTATTTGGAGACTTTATTATAACCGGATCCTCTCTGTCCTTCGTGTCTTAGATTCTTGTATAATTCTCTGTGCCTGGCTGCTCTTCTATTTTTTCTGACCATCAACTTTTGTTATTAATTGGATAGTTTCTTTCACATAACTGGTAATAGTACCGGGGAGTCAGCTGCATCCTGAATTTCTGTCTATTTTCCTTCATTTCTCAAGATCTGTTCTCTCCCCTGGAGGTAGAAATGCATGCTCATACCATGCATCCCAACAGTTCCTCAGGGGCTGTTCAAGGCTCTTTAGCATCAGTCAGAGGTGGGAAATAGACCCCTTTATTTCCTTCATTTGCTGCTAAGCTGAACACTGCTCTATGAAAACATCCATTTTCTCTTAGATACTTCATTGAGAGTACCTCAGTTTTAAGTTTTATGAACATAAGACCTGTACCACATGTATTTCATAGAATCATAGAATCATTTAGGTTGGAATAGACCTTTGAGATCATCAAGTCCAACCATCAACCATGCCTACAAGGTGTCCTGAAGCACCTTGTCTATGCACTTTTTTAATACCTCCAGGGATGATGACTCAACCACTTCCCTGGGCAGCCTGTTCCAATGTCTGACAACCCTTTCAGTCAGGAAATTTTTCCTAAGATCCAATCTAAACTCCCCTGGCACAANCCCCAGTCCCCTCAGCTGCTTCTCATCAGACTTGTGCTCCAGGCCCCTCACCAGCTTCGTTGCCCTTCTCTGGACATGCTCCAGCACCTCAATGTCTTTCCTGTAGTGAGGGGCCCAAAACTGAACACAGTACTCAAGGTGCGGCCTCACCAGTGACAACTGAGTACAGGGGGACGATCACTTCCCTGCTCCTGCTGGCCACACTGTTTCTGATAAAGGCCAGGATGCTGTTGGCCTTCTTGGCCACCTGGGCACACTGCTGGCTCATATTTAGCTGACTGTCCACCAGCACCCCCAGGTCCTTTTCCGCCAGGCAGCTTTCCAGCCACACTTCCCCAAGCCTGTAGCGTTGCATGGGGTTGTTGTGACCCAAGTGCAGGACCTGGCACTTGGCCTTGTTGAACCTCAAACAACTGGCCTCAGCCCAGCAATCCAGCCTGTCCATATCTCTCTGCAGAGCCTTCCTACCCTCGAGCAGATCAACCCTCCCTCCCGGCTTGGTGTCACTGTATTCAGTTCAGAATCAGTGGTAAAAAACTCAGTAAAACTATAGGCAAAATTTTATAACTGCTTGAGATGCCTAAATAAACCTCTCTTACACTCTAAGTAAAATATACCGGGAAAAATGATGCATTATATTATTAATGTTGGGAAAAAATATAAATTGTATCTTGAAATCCACCATCCCTTTTCCTGAAAGCTGTTGTAAACTTTAATTGGTGGCTACATACTAGAAAGGCAGAACATCTGTTTCATTTGTGAAAAAAAACAGTCACAGGCTTAACAGAAGGCTGTTAAAAAAAAAAATCGTTACTGTATCATCTCAGTTTCTGGAACCTTTTCTAATTCCAACTGAAAATTTAGGAAAAATTATATTTCACTGTAAAACTAAAACCTGACATTGAGTTTCCTGTTACCTGATCAGTGAATCACAGCTTTTAGTTGCAAAGAAAAAAAACCTTCACATTTTCCACAAAAGAGTCCCAGCAACAAATAGGATATTTGTCAATGTGAAACACAGTCAGATTACGGACCTCTACCATAGCATCCTGGTAAAGTGCTGAAGCTCGATCCTAAACAGCCATAAAAGCTGAACAAGAGATTTTCCTTGTCAGCTAGGAGAGAACTCCTTCAATATTTCCTTACTGTTGGTATTCCACTGTTATTCACTGCAGTCAATTCTTTTCTGTCCTTTGCACTCACTTTCGGGCTTGCTATCATGCAAAGAGAAACAGGATATTGGAGGAAGAGAATTTTTTTTTGAAGTTGATCAAAGTTACTCAGAGCCATGGAATATACAAATTAGAGAGAAAGAAACTTTCAGAACAAAGCAGAATCTAAGTTGTAATAATGTGGGGGCAAATTACTATTGAACAAAGTGGCACATTTTACAAATCTGTGGAGTGCCACATCAAAAAAAGCTTATATAGTTAATGAAAAAAACTAAGAAAAATATCTGAATATTGTCTCCAATGTCATTATGAAAACAAACATTGAAAAAGAAATAGTGAGCAAGGCCTGGAAGATATGTACCAGGTAGCGGGTCATGATTGGATAAGAGGTAGCCTGAGGATCACCAGGCCCTATCAAGCGTGATTTCCAGACTTTTTTCCCCTGAATGTATGATTTTTCATCTCAGCTAATTAGACCAACTGAAGTCCATGCTATATCAGACATTAAAGAATCCACACAGGAGAGATGTTTTCACCAAGAGGTAGATTTTTAAATATCCAATAAGGCATAAGCTGTCAGGAGTTTCTCCTGTGATTCAAACATTGACAACAGATCTCCCCTGTGTGGTATGATGTAACATAAAGGTTGAGCTCATCACACTGCATTATCTCCTGCAGTGGATATACTAATAAGGCCTCTAGTCTCTGCTTGATATTTTACATTTATGAAATTCATAGTAATTTAACATCTCTGAAGGTGATCACATTTGTTGGCAATTTACCGCTGGGTTCAAAAGTTATTAGAAGGGACTAACAGGCCTATAGTCACACAAACCTGTACATTAACTCATAGATATCATACAAGGCTGAGAATGTTAATTTTCTGAGAAAAACGGGCTAAAAAAAAAAAAAAGCACACATGGTTGAATGTTTCAGAATTCTTTGAATATACAAGTTTAGTGAGATCCTGTATGATTTAGGTAGACTTTTGCAGTCTGTCAAAGACTTGATAAGACTCCAATCAGGAGTCTGAGAAATGAAGTTAAACATGAAAGGAAAGGCCAAGTATTGTTATGGATAAAAATCTACCTAGAAAAGTTTCATTGTGAGAAATGATTAATAGTTCTGTTTCATACAAGAACTGTCCATGAAAAGCAAGTGAGAAATGAGACAATAAATCTGCAAATGATACTAAATTATTTAGGCTAATCAGGATCAGAAAGAGCTGTGAAGAGCTCCAGAAAGCTGTAACCAACCAGAACAATGGGCACGTTGACAAGCAGACAAAATGTGATATTACCAGAAGCAAGGTAGAGTGCATAAGAAAAAGAAATGCAAATCTTTCTTCTCAAAAATGCCAGTCATAAACAAACCAAAGAGTTGGGAGTATCAAATCGGAAACAGTCTACAAGTCAATATTGCAGTCTTATCCGGGCTTTTGGTTACTTTGCTTTTAAGATTCTTCAAAATGAAAGAAGCTCAAGAAGGGTGAAAATAATGAAGCTATAGGGAAAAATGCAATATGAAAGGCAGCTGAAAAGGTTAAGTTTATTTGCTTTAGAAAAGAGATGAATAAAAGAGAACATGAAGAAAACCTACAATATACTCAGTGACAGACAAGGTGGGGTCAGCATACTTGTCTCTGTGTTTCATAACACAAGAACTTGGGGACATTCAATTTAGTTCAAAGGCTGAAACCTGAAAGGCTATCTGTACTTTTTCATATAAGATGGAGTTAAACTGTGACACTGATGCTTTCATGAATTAATTTAGGTTAAATTTAGTGAGATTCAAAGTGGAATTGAGTATTCATATGATGATCTGGTCAGAGTCCTCCAAATTAATGACAAATAAAACTTCAGAAGTTAAATTCTGCCTTTTATGGCTTTTAAGCTGAAATCAGTCTCTAAAATTTAGAAAGCAGCAGGTGACCTATGGAAGGGGGCAGATTATGCCATACATACGCCAGCTGCAGATTGCTTAACTCAGTCCCTCAAGCTCCTTGTTCCTGCTCTTTCTAAACATAAATTACTGTATAAAATGACCACTAGGCTAATCCAGTATGGCATTTAGTTTGCTTCTATGTTTCTGTGTAGTCTAATTAAATATGCAAGTTCTAATGTACAATTACTTCAGGTTTTGCGACATTGCATTATAGCTCAAATCAGAATGGACCTCAAAGTGAACTCACAAACGAATAAGAAATGAAGGTAGTTACAAATGCAATCTGAAGTACATGAACAACCACTTTATTTAGCTAGCAAAAATCTAACGGATGCCTGAGCAAGCTTCCCAGAGGAACAAACAAGCAATTAAAAAGTCAAAATCACAAAAATGTCAGTGGTTGTTTTGGCTCTCTTCCCCACCAGGAGCACTCATTAAATAAACATGAGTCTTCTTTTTATATTTCTGTGATTTTGCCTTTTCCTTGAGTCCTTATTGTTCCTTTGGGTTTTTGGTTTTGTTTGATATTGCTTTCTCCTACATTTTATATTATAGCCTGGATATAAGGAATATAAATTGTAAACTAGTCTTACCAGATGTCAGAATTACAGTTGTGTGAAAAAGGTCCCAGGCTAGGGAAGCTTATAAAAATGAGCTTATTGTGAATCAAAATTTTTTTGACTGGGATAATATAATGATAACAACAGGATAAGAATATCAGCTTGGATTACAAAAAGAACGTAGGTGCCTGTTCTATTAATTTCACTAAGTATCAAGTTCTCAGTGTTGGTCTTTGTCAGTCTCCCCATTAATTCTAAGTAGTACACTAAATTCTTGGTTCTAGAATTGATCCATTAAGTAATAGGAAATACAACATCAGAAAGGTCATTGTTTTTCTGGAAAGGGCTGTGTCTCATACCACAGAAGCACATGACACAGTAGAAAGAAATGTTGTGTTGGTCCATTCCTACTGTAAAAAAGCTAATTCCTAATATCAAAATAGCACAAAGAAGTCTAATTCTTCACATTCACCTACAGAGAGAACATTATTAAGTAGCAGCTCTACAAAAGCTAACTATTGTATTAAAAAGTTCTTTTATAAAAGTGATACTGTACATATGGTTTAAAATACCATAAACATATACTTTGATCTGAAGGTCAGAAGTCATTTATTACTATAGGGTTTAGGTAACCATTCATCACATACATTGAAAGACATGTATTATCCATTACACATATTATGGTACTAAATCATATATTAGTCTTCTTTGATTCTGTATAGAAAAAATGTTAATATGAATATGAATCATCGAGGAATGAGGTTATTCTTAGTTACGTTGAAGAAAATGTTATTGGTTTGGTTTGGGGTTTAGGAAAAAATTTAAATGAGTAAAGGTCCATCTGCATCATTGTATAAGTTGACAAAGGATTTTGGAGAAATTCTTGCTATAATTATTCACTACAATGTTCCTTCCTTCTTTCTCTCCAACACTTGGTGCCAACTATTGTGAAAAGATAACATTGAAATGCATGAATTGCTAGATTTTGTTAGCTTTAGAAATGATTATGTTGCCTGCCATGGAATATTTGCAAATATCCATTTTACTAGAAAATTGCTGAATTTTTCAATGAATAGTCAAACTGATTTTTTACTGAACTTAGAAAACTTTTTAGTGATTAATTATAGCATCTAACATGCTTTTAAGTATCCCATAAAATTCTGTTAATCTTAAACCAGGACACCTGGTCCCATTCAAGGTTCAGCTGAATATTTGGCAGGCAGCTTGCATCAGTGATCTTTTAAAATCCATCCTGTCACTCTCTCAGCAATGTTATATCAGTCTGACAGTGTTGCATCCTCTCTTTCTCTTTTTAGTTTCATTAGCTCCTGGCAGTAGCCAAACTTGTTCATAAATGAAAATGAGAAGACCTTGATGAGGTTCATTAGCTCTGAAAGTGATAATTATGTTATGATCAGAGGACAAGATGTTGATGCAGCAATTTTTGATAGGTGGAGCCTCAAGCATAAAATTATATACCCAGTAACAAATGTCCATGGTGATAGCTTGGAACAAAGCGAAGAGTGAATAGTAGCATTTCTGTAAAGAAAAATTGTGGTGGAAGAGGCCCAGTAGAGGCATAAAATAAACAAAAAAAGAACACATAACATAGATTGGAAAGATTGTTGGTTTCTGTTGGTAGTGTCACTGGAAACTAAAAGGAAGCTCAAGCGCTCTCCGGACAAGATATCCATTAAAACAAATGGTAAAAACTAAAAATGAGATTAGCTGCCATGAGCTCGGAGTACTTTATGATCCCTGAAAACGATGTTGATTTCAGTCTCAGGAACAAGAGAGTACAGAAAAAAATTTTACTTTACGTAATGATACTTTGGGTTAGGACGTTGTACTGATATTATACCAAAACTGGTTAAGTAAAATAAATTTATGTTAAAAACAGCAATACAGCAATACTCCTGAGCCAGAAAGTTGTGATTAACCTGCCTCATCTTCTGCATAAGCCTGTAGAAACGTTGCCATTACTGTTAGGGAGAGCAGGCTAGAATTATTATTTAAATCCCGCTGATGACATTTAGGCCTACTTTCTTCTGGAAAGGCATTTTTATTTCCTTGCCCTAGCTTGTTGTCTAGGCTCCCTCAATAATTAACAGAGAAAAGTAAGCATCTCTGGAGGACAATTAACACCACCTGTATTAGGCTCCATCTTTGCAGGGAATTAATCAGTCTGTGGAGGCATATTATAGTCTAACTATTGTAAAGACAGCCTAGATGTCTGATTTAAACAGCACAAAATTTTTGAATACTTAAAATTAATTTCTGTCATTTTCACCCTTGAACTTAAGCACATGGTTTGGATGAAGTGATTTTAACCATATAATCAAAGCCAAATACATTTTAGGGATTTTGCTGAATCAAAGCTTTGCGAAGTCAAACGAGATGTTTATTTGCAGCATAGCACCACAAGCTTCAGTGAGGACTCCACATAGATTATACAGCCAAATATTATATGGCATAGGAAGAAGCACTAAATAAAAATCTAAAATGAATAATTAATTTCTTCTAAATTAATTCTAAAATGATTATCAGTATCTTTTATTTCAGCATGGCTTTTCCTTTAATTCCTGGAACTATATTATAGACTGTATACTTAGTCCTTGCCAACCAAAATATTCCCAGTGGACTTTCAAAGGGCTTGATTGCTTAGACTCATTTCAGATGTAAATCTGCTGAAGTCAAACAACTCAAGGGTTGAGTCTGGGTCTTGATTAGACACAGAATGACCTTAGGACAATTCTGACCTGTAGTTTTTAAAGGAATTTGGACAGAAAGGGCGAAGAGTAAATGCATTTAAAGGGATATATTAAGGTGTAACCCTGAATTAGTTAATTCACAGACTATATAAAAAAGATGGAAAGTATTTTGTGAGAAATATAGTTTAATTTAAATTTCTCTTCTCTTCCTTTGGAGTTTAATTCTATCCTTATCACAGGTATTCAAACATTGAATGGGAATCTGTAAACTGTGTAAATTGAAATTTCCTTTGAAAAATTTGACACAGAAAATGTAAATATAAAAGTGCTATTTGCCTTTTGTTTTCTTTAGTCCTGACTGACGCCCAGTTAGTTCCTGAGCAGCGATCCCTCCCTGCCCCACTCCCCCCAGCTTATATACTAGACATGACGTCATGTGCTATGGAATACCCTGTTGGCCAGTTAGGGTCAGCTGACCTGGCTGTGTCCCCTCCCGGCTTCTCATGCCCCTCCAGCCTTCTTGCTGGCTGGGCATGAGAAGCTGAAAAATCCTTGACTTAGTCTAAGCACTACTTAGCAACAACTGAAAGCATCAGTGTGTTATCAACATTCTTCTCATACTGAACCCAAAACATAGCACTATACCAGCTACTAGGAAGAAAATTAACTCTATCCCAGCCAAAACCAGGACATAGTAGTAATAAGTACTGAACTTAGTCATGTAATGGCTGCAATTACCTGGTGGATGTTTGAGCTTACTCGCATAACAACTGCAAATATCTAGTGGATGCTTCTTCATGATCAGAATCAAACAATGAATAATGGTTTGAGCCTTAACAGTTTAACAACATAGCCAGAAAACAAGTGCACGTGGGGCAAACTGAGAGAAAGGACATGTGACATTATATAAACAGACTATACTAGAGAAAAAACTTCAGCTGAGTAGCTCAGTCTGTTCTCTCCACACGTAATAAATTCCACATTATGGTTGAAAGGAGAGTACTCCATGTCTTCTACCAAAGCAAAAGCAAGAGCATTTGATGTGTTATTCCAAACTGTCACTGACTTTCCCTAGCTAGTAAGTGTATTTCTAATGTCCATCTTTTGTAAGGGGCTAGTGCACCCTACAAAATATTGGCTTGGTTTCTTTTTGTTATCTTATTAGTTTACATACTAATGCTTGGTTGGAATCCTCCTAATCCATATAAACTATTTTGAATAAACATGGGATATGAATAGGAATTATTTTTTAAGCAGAATACAATAATCTGTTATCTGATAAAAGTGAAAGTCTTTTTTTTTCTTCTGTCAAGAAGTCCCTGTAAATAGAGCTTAGATGCAGAGGAAGGAATAGTGCTAAGTGACAGTTTCCACTGATACTATAAAACTATAAATTAGCTAAAGAAACATACCAAAAATTTCTTCAAAATTATATGTTCAAATAACGATTAAAGCTAGTGTTGTTTCAATATCCAAAAAGGTAAACAGGCTGGCCAATGTAATTATAAGCTGTACAGCCTGGGTGTCAATCCTGGGCAAGTAATAGAAGAGTTGATACAGTACTTGACTAATAGAAAATTAGAGGCAGGTAATGTAGTTCAAGATAATGAAATGAATTTTTGGAAAATATATACTGTCAGGCTTAAAATGGTATTTTTTTTCCCCTATAAGATTATAAGCCAATTGATAAAAAGTAATTATCAGTAACACATTTGTCTTGTTTCTGCATGACATTTTGATTAAGAAAGTAGAATGATACAAAGTTAACATGATGTGCATTGGCTAGATTGAAGCTGACTAACCAGCAGTCAAAACATAATGGTAATTGTCACCAAGGAGGTCGATTCCAGTTGGATCTCAAAGACTGATTCTTGGTCTCATTCTGTTTAGCATTTTAAGCAATGGAAAAAAAGCAAAAGATCAGTACTAACAAAGTTGACAGATGACATAAAGGTTGAGAGAATGATAAAAAATGGGTATGATAGGTCACAGAGTATGAGCAAACAATACATGCTTTAGTATAGCCAAATGAAACATTACACAGACGGAAAAAAAGTATGTAGCTCAAAATTAAAGGAGACTGTCTATGGAAGCCTACTGTCCGTGGTGTCCAAAAAGTTAAATTAGATTATTATAGAAGCATTTTATAATTTTTGAATGTTTAAAAACAGAGGGGAGTAGGCTAAAAAAATCCAGATAATAGAATAGCTAGAATAGCTCATTACTGTCCCACTGTGAAAGAAGGTGAATTGGGCTCACCTCTGCTCTCAAACCAGAATTATAATGGGGAACTCACAGTAAGGATTCCAATTCCACTAGGCTGTAGAGGAAAACATGCTTCAGGTAGCAGAAGAGACTGCAGAAGCTTTGGGACTTTGAGGGCTCTGATTTAATTTATTTTCTTCTCAGCTTCATTACAACTCTGTGTCTTCCTTTCTCTCCTTTTTTTCTGTCTCTCCTTCTTTCATTTTTCCTTCCATTTACCTAACCTTAAAAACTGTGAGAGTTACATGCTGGTTTGCTGCCACGACTGTTTTCATTCTTATTTTCATTCATTCTTACATTTTGCTCCTTATGCCCAGCCAAATGTCTCTGTTGACCTGCTTTGTGTCTTTGGACAGGGACCACCAACTATTCCATGACTGAACAACATCTAGCTCAATTCTTAATTACTCTTTTGACATTACAGGACTATAAATCAGTTTCTAATTGTAAAAGTGTTGAAAGAAATCATACTACCTCCCACTCCATTTTATTCCTGAATGTGTTCAATTGCTTTTGGATTTTCACAGAAAATCAAGTTTTTTGAATTGCTTAACTCCTCCAAATATTAGTTATCTGTAGCACTGTAATGAAGCTTCAAGTCTCTAAAATGAAAAAGGCTACAGTATGTGAAATATTACTAACTTCTTGTATGAGATGGCTTTCCCCTGCCCTCAGATGACGCACATTCCTTGACCTCCCACTGTATGTTTGTATATTCAAGAGGATGGTTGATTTAGTTCAAACTCAACCAGTTTTAATGATACTTTTGATGCTTCCAGCACCAGTTTTCAAATTCCACCCACATCGTAGCATCTTGAAGGCTTGTCAGTCACCAGCAAGGGTGACTGATTACTGTTTTTGCTGGTACTTTACAGTGTTTTTTCAGTGTAAACTTGTCCATAGGTGATTAATGCTGCTAAGATAATTTTTATCCCCTAATACAATAAGCAAAAAATTGTTCTGTTGGAACCATCATATCCAGTGACCCCATGTGTTCTGGAATTAACATTGGAGTTCATGTGTAGCAGCCAACCTTTTCTGCAAGGGAGATGGGGCACTGATTAAGAGATTGGCCAACAGTCAGAACCCTCTCCACTTCTTAATTTATCCTTCACAACAAATTGCCTCTGGCCATGCCCCAGGAGACAGACCTGGACAGATGCAGGAAGACTGTCAAGTACTAAATGCCCATCCTGAGGACTTAACCACAGTGAGAAATCGAAGATGCTAAATATAGTCCATGCACAGTAATCTTCTCAATGACTTTTCCTGCCAATTCCCATAGTTAAATCAGATTACAAAGCAGAGAAACTTGACTCTCATCTCTTCTGTCCTCCAGACAAGCCATATGAGATGCTAAGTTCTGTTTTTCTTTTACTGGCAGCACTCTTAACATATTAAGCAATTTGCAGGCATACAGATTCTTGATGTAAATTACAGACTATTATGCAAAGGAACGTATATGTTCCACTACCAAGCTAGCAGTAAATATATAGTGTTTATGTAGCATTTGTCTTCTGTGCTTACTTCAACTCCTTTACTCAAATGATGGTGGCCTCTGTCTCCCTCCCTACTAACATTTTTCTCCACTAATCCAGACAAAGTCTCTTTACCTTTGGGACTGAAGGGTTAATCTTCTCTCCTGCCTGGCCTGTATGTTTGCTCTAGGAGTTATCAAAAGGATTTGGAATGAAGTGTGAAAATGAAGTTAAAGCACAAGGGCATATTGCCTGATAAGGTAATGTTAAGAAGCAGTATAGAATTTATAGAATGGCTAAATTTATAGTTTGCCTACATTAAGACTGAGGGGTCAGAACAAGACAGTTAATTTGTGATAATATTCTAACAGAAAAAATATAGTTAGGTGTCAGTGACTAGAAAATACCAAATCTTCCAGCTTTCAGAAAAGAAACAGTATAGGAAAAAAATTGAAACTTACAGAAAAGCTATAACAGAGTAAAGAAAAGGAAATAGAGAGGGAAGGCAAAGTGAGACTTTCTATGTACACATTTTTTTCAAACTATTTAATGTGCAAAGATTTGGCAAAGCTAGCTACTCCTGTACGGAATAAATTAACTGGGCAAAATGAAGAATAAATCACAAATAATCACGGACAAGAATGACTTCTATTATGTCAAATATCAGAGGTCTCATCCTGTGTTACCTTGCATCTTGCCTAGTCTTTTTCTAATGAGCACGAAGCATATACAAGGTATATATAAAATGCCATTCTAATACGCGAGGCAATTCATGTGCCGTGTAGGACCTTTGCACTCTTCTGAGACTGAAGAAGGTACGGGAAAGAATGAGTGTCCACTGGTAGAGAGACATGGGAGGGTAGGCATGGGTGCCCGCTGAAAAAGCCCACCTCATTCATTGTGCAGTCCACAAATACTCAGCAGAATTACTGCTCTGTGTAGCTTTGGTTTTGTTGTTTCTCCGGTCATGAAAATAAAAACTATAGAAGATATCCTTCGAAAATTCTGCCTGAAATAGATGATGTGGTGTTGAGGCCAAGAGTTACCTCACTTCCTCAAATTTTTATCAGCCACTCAGACCAAGAAGAATGACAAATATTACTAGTCCCAAGGAGGACCTTGGTTTATAGGCAGTGTATGAAATAATGCAAATATCAAACAGGTTACAACGACAAAAAAAGTAAAATCACTTTGCTAGACAATTAATAGTATCTTTTTCTACTACTTCTAGGTTACCATGTATTTCCTCCGTAAAATGAAAATATATAATAATAAAACTGGGAAAAAAACCCAGTAACTTGAACTTGGGCAAAAAAGGTAAAAATTCCACAATGACATGAACAACTTAAGTAGATATGCTTTTATAATTCTTCTGACGTGTGGCATTTTGTGTCATATGCTCTTTATATTCTCAGATAAGATGATCATTCTAAAACTACTGTGACGTTACTTGTCATCAGCCATATTGCTGTCTTTGTTAGTCTAAACTGTTCTACAAGTTTTGTGATAATTTTTCAGATAAAAGATATGTCCTGTTACATTATCCATTATGGTCCTCTGAAACAGATATTTTTTATCTGATTGTTCCCTCTAAATTTCAACATTAGGCACCCTATCTTATGGTGTTGCTTCAATCAATCTGCACTGATCAAGTTTTAATAACTTTAGATATCATACCTGTGTTTTCTTCTAGTCTGGAGTATATTAAACAAGTTGCCAGTTATGGAAACTTTGAGTGCACCTAGTTTTTAATAATTTTGATTTTTTGCAGGAAGAAAAAAAGGCTGGAATCTCAGCAGGATTAAATACATTTAGCTTTCCATAGTTCTATGAAATTAAATGGCAGTATGCCAGTCTATATCCTGTGAGCTTCCACACATAAATATGGAAACAATCTACTTTTTTGCATGAAATATTTGAGGCTTTTCTATTTATTACCACTTTTTTTTTTTTTTTTTTCTGGGGAAAGTAAACTCTTCCACATACTACTCTAAGGGTTTGCAGTTGTGACAATGGGGAAAAAATGCACTGTGTTTCTCTTGGTAGGCAACAGAATGAAAACAAAGTCTATCTATTATTCAGAACTGAAGTGTATCATATAAAATGAAATCATACTAAAATAATAATGATGTGATTCATGAACCAGAAACTCCATTCAAGAAATGTAGTAATAAAGTTAAGAACTAATTCATTAGTTATACAAAATACGAGTTTCCAAGCAGGAGCTGAGGAAAAGTCTCAAAGTAACCTCATTAGAGTGTGTTAGAAAATTGAACATGAATTCATGCATAATTAAGATTGAATTAGCAGCAAATATGAGACATAACATCCATAGCACCCTCACAAGTGATGAGTGTACTTTGCTTAAGAACAGCAAAGTCTGGCCAAGTGAATCCCACCTTCAGGACACTCATTTGCACTTTACTGCAGCATATAATGAGGTTAATGTGGTATTCAGTGTGCTTAATTAAAGGTAAGTTCCCAATGGTCAACTCCTTAATTAAGAAAGTGGCCTAAATGGGACACTATTCCACTTTTTATCATTATGACTGTAATCAGTAGTGCAGTACCAATTGTATGACACCTCATACAGCTTAAAACTCCTACTTCAATTTAAGTGTTTATCAGAACTATTCTTTTTATATGTAGCAAAATGGCAATATTTGCTTTTTCAAGGACATAGGGTTATAGCTGAATTCATGGGGTGGATGGAAGATCAGCAGTCTAGGACTGAGGGACAGCATCTACTTCTCTGCTTGGCTGATGAGATCTGCTGCTGCTCAGCTGCTCAGGCAGCTGTGCTGAGCACAGGTGCTTCTTTGGGGGTTTTGCTTTGTCATATAGCTTTCTGAAAGTTTACTTTTGGTTTCTGTCTTCACCTTCATTGGCAGATACAACTACTGTATTACTATTTACCACACCATGTAACTGCCAGGAGGACATTACGTATAAGGATGGCAGAAATTTGTCTCAGAAGTGGTTACAGGGTAAGGACTTGCTCGTGCTCTCTTCCTCAGTGAACTGCATGGCCTTCCCAAAGTGATGTCAACCAAACTTTAATGCCACGCTGTAGCATCCAGCACCATCCCACATCCCATCTCTTCTATCTAGAGTATACTCATTCCTTGCATTAAAACAGCGTGTTACATTAAAAAGAAATAACTGAATCACGAAACAAACATTCCAGGCATAAGCATTTCAATAGATGGTCAACTGATTAATTCAGTTGCTAACTAACTTTAATAGAGCAATGAGTTTAGCATGTAAGGGACTCAATTTACAAAGCAGCAGGCACACAAATGACTTGCTCAAGTATTCACCAAGTTTAAAACATGAAACACTGTCAAGTATGGAACAAGAAATGTGACAATCGAACAGTTTACATGCTTTGCAGATGCAAAGAAAAAAGCAAGCCAGATATGCCCATTTCCTTACAGAAAGCAGGGAGGTGGGAGAGTGATATACAAAGACATTTTTTTGGTGCCAATTTAAATTAGTCCACGATGCAGACAATGCTGTGGTAAGCCTGGTATAAAGGCAAATTAACGTTCTTAAGCCTGAATATAAATCCTACAGATAAACTTTTCTGAATCTAAATACAGTCCCTGGAATGGAGGGTGCACTCCAGCTGAAATAAACCCAGTAACATTTCTTTGGTGTTGGCTTTTGATATCAGATTTCAGGTTATTAGGCTAATATATTTCACATGTACAATTCATCTTAAAATAGATGCAAGAATGAATTTCTAGTAAGGAAGCTGCTGTTGGCTGCAGTTCCTAGAACATGGAACCACTACTGTTTTTTCACTGGTAAATTACAAAAGTAGCTCACCCAAAAGCCTGACTAGAAAATAGGATGTTACTTTAATTCTGTACAGTGGGACATTTTTACACCTTTTCCCAGCAAACTCAAATACTCT
The DNA here is from genome assembly GCA_013401275.1 of Pandion haliaetus. Lineage (NCBI taxonomy): Eukaryota > Metazoa > Chordata > Aves > Accipitriformes > Pandionidae > Pandion > Pandion haliaetus. The sequence goes on along the minus strand of VYZV01037792.1, from coordinate 2,718 downwards.
GTTTCCAGATGTGTGCAATGAAAACTAAGTATGAGATGCCACTCTCTTGAAATCAGTAGCTGTTTTGCCATTCCTGTCAATGGCTCTGATACTGGATGAGCGGTACTTGATAGCCTGATTTCAGAGATGGTAAGGGGATATGGCGTGTTTCATCGAGCAGCATGTATGTGTAGTATACACCTAACTCAGAGGTACCTCAGAAAAGCCTCCCTTTTGTAGTTCAGAACATCCTATGCACTCTTTTGACCTGAAATAAATGAAAATTTTCTAGGCCATGTATTCATTAATGTAAGTGAATGTAAACATAGAAATAGTTAGAAACTAGAAATACATTATTATCATATTAATAAATGCTTACTATTTATCATTGCTTCCCGTAGAAATCAAGAGGTAAATACATTAGTTTAAACCATGGCTTATTACCACTGCTAGCTCTTTCTATTAATGTTCTTAAAGGTATCTAAGACATATGAAAATTTCTGTCTCATTCTTAAAATGTCTCTGATTCACCCACTGATTTTTTTTACATGTTACATATACATCCCAAATGCAAAGCACGGTCTAGAAATTATAGTAAATTAAAGTAAAAAATGCATCATTGAAATCTCAGACTTTAAAATTACCTCATCATTGCCTATGTGCTGAATTTAAGTTTTCTGTTCAATATTCATACGATCACAACGCTGGCAACTCTCCAGCTTTCTCCTCTGAGCTTTAGCTGCTTCTTATGGGTGCTTTTTTGTATTTGAGATTTTCATTTTTACTTAAACAGTACTAAATCTCTAGGATTATAATTATAGTACTATATGAAATTTCTATTTTTAAAATAAGGGCGAAATATCTGCTTTCAGAAAAATTATTGTAACAAGCTTCAATACTTCTCTGCATCAACACTTGAAAATATTTTTCTTCTCATGCTGTAATATAGTAATTGTGCTTCTGAGACTTTTTTCATTACTATTATGCCAAGGTACCATTAAAATAGAACTCTAAGAATAATTTGATCTAATCATCTGCACCCATTTTTCCAGCACAATAAATGAAAGGAACAAGCACATCATATTTAAAATAGACATTTAAGCTTAGTTAATATAAATATTTAAGCAAAGACAAATATGTTAGGATGGAGGTTTTTTTCTAGCCCTACTACTGCAAACCCTGGCAGAACCCTACTACAGTCTCCTTTTTCAAAAGGAGACAATTTTAATGCATCAATTTATTTTGACTGAAGAATGTCATGTTCACAAAGGTAAACCCTGTAGCTTAGGTTGCTGGGAGTTCTGTTGTATCTATTCTTGGAAGTGCTAGGAAGAGCTTACCTTTTTCCCCCTTTTTTAAATAATGATCTAAAAAATAACCTTTGATGTTAATGTCTTCTTACTGCAGAAAGCAAGCAGTATATACGAACATATTGTAAACGGTATCAGTACAGCAGCTCTTTGCCTGTTGTAATGCTGACCATCTTTTTTCCTTTTTGTTTTGATTTATTCCTTGCCTTCACTGCTAATGATTTAGCATTTAATGGGATAAAAATGTGAAAGAAGGGGCAGGACCAAAATGAACATGATGATAGAATTTGTGCGTCTGCTGTGTGGACCATCTATCCAAACGCTGTCCCAGTCTCTTCTGATTGCATCCCTTCTTCTACCTTTTTTTAAGACATGGATCTTAGTCAAAACAAAACATCAGACAATGAGGATGGGTTTAGAAAACTGTGGAAGTGCATTCATCAGAATATGAAGAAAATCAGATTGCATAAAGGCTTAATCAGCCCTTGCCATCACATCCAACCAGAGAAGAAAATTAGTACTAATAGAAAAAGAACCACCAACAAGAGAATGTTAAAGAGATCTTATACCAGTGTTACTTCAGATCACAGGCATAAGAAATTCTGCTATTATTTTCTAGAGAAAACTTTGTCAATCTCATGTGTGGTTTATGATGGTGTGTTTTATGGGTTTAGGGCAATAGTTAGAAGGGAGATTTTTGTAAAGACACTATAAAGCCTATGGAAACTGTGTTTAAATATTAACTACTTAATTTAAATGTTGGATGTGTCACTTCAGGGAAGGAACAGAGGCAGAGTTCAGTGAGATAAAGGTATGTAAAACCCTCCAGGTTCTTACTTTAAACACAACAGGTTTAAGTTTCAGTCTGCACAGTACTTTCTGAAAAGACCCAGAAGACAAATGAGCTTTGATCTGTGCTTCAACAGAGAACTGCGGTTTAGGGTGCAATCTAACATGCTTGCAACACAACCAGCTTTGATGTCCTGGCTAGCATTGCCCGCTATTCCTTTCTAGTACAATTCAGGCTACTCAGCCACAAGTGAACAAAGTTGGTAGGCCAGCCTGGAGGAACCTGCACTACTTGCCAGGCTTACCTTACTTGGGATTAAAAAATGGCTCCAGCCTTCCTGTGTTCTAGCGTGGTATTTTTCATGAGCACTGGACTAGTTTACAAGATTGCTTGATACATAAGCAAGCTTGTCTGAAAATATACTTTTTTTCCTGGAAGAAATCTATATTCTGTTGACACTGCAACCTGAGGTAATATTGTATATATCAGCATTTTTAATGTATGCTAGTCTGCTCATAAAACCATTGCTGCCTGAGCTTACATACTGTCACATTTTAATGCCCTAGCAACTGAAACAAAAGAAAATGTGATATAAGCCTTTTCCAAAATTATATTTGGGAAACAACCAATGCCATTTAC
>VYZV01037790.1:44884-87096 GCA_013401275.1 Pandion haliaetus | reverse complement strand
TTTTTTTTTTCCCACGAGGAAACTAGGTATTGAAAGGAATTAAAGTTTTTATGAGTCCACTGGTTTCCATCTGTTCTTGCTTTTTGAGAAACCACTTATTTTTAATGGATTATAAGGAGACAAAGAACTCTTCACAAGATTAGTGACAATGTTTTTCACCTTTCAATGCATTCTCCTACTGATGCATCTTTTTCCTCTCCTCACCTCCTCTCCCCAACCTCTGTAGGACTTTACAGAACTGTCAAATAAGGATTGCTAGTTAGGTACCACATCATATATGGCATGTATCAAGTTTATGTTCCTCTTAGAAAAGGCACGTAATGTTTGATTAGCATCCTGAAATTAAGTCTGTATTTATGTTAATCAGGGCTGTAGTGAATCTTGTATAGAATTATGTAATTTCCATGGAATTTGTGCATGAGCCTATAAAACTAGTGGTAGGTTGATTTTGAAAACCCTTCCTGAACTGTCTTCTCATACAGCACCATGGATGTGTATGTGCTTGGACAGAAGATTTGCTAGGAGTGACCCAACATCAGATTACACTATTCCTCCTTCTCCCCCATCCTTTGGCCTTCCAGGCATTACTGTCAGGGTCCATTTTGTCAGCACATAGGGAGCCAGGCAGCAAGAACTCTTCGGGGGCCATTTGACTGCCTAGACATAGGAGCCTCATGACAACAAGAACACCCTGGAGCTGGCAGATGTGGTGTGAGATCATAGAATCGTAGAATATCGCAAGCTGGAAGGGACCCATAAGGATCATCGAGTCCAGAGATCTACAGTAGATCTGGAGCATGAGATGGAAGCTAGATGGAATAATATAAGGAGTATAAAATGGCATCTGACTCCTATGTTTAGACAGCTGAATTGCTCTCTCAGTGACTTGGTCTGCATTTTATCACACGCATCACCAAAAATCTTTGTCTAGTGATTTTAGATAGAAGGCCTAGGGATGGGACCCCATGATAGTTCACTGATAGTCCTGTGGGCCATCTAGGAAACAGGTTGTAATGGACAAGACCATTCATTACATTAGGATTTCTGGATCTCTTGCTTGACTGAAATCTATGCAAAATCTTAAGCCATCTCTTCTTGTCAGGGTTTACATTCCTTTTTAAACCTTTGCTGGATGTCTTTCTAGTAATGTCAGTATAGCAAGATGATTAAAATCTTCTTTATAAAAGCAAACTTGGAGTATTCACAACTAATTAGATCAGATGCAGTTGACAGGTTAAGTGTTTTTTCCTGAGTTCTTGTTTCAACATTTCTTTCTTTCTTTCTAATCAAGTGAAATTTCTTACTTATTTATTTGTTGGGAGGAGGTGTTTGGTTAAGAATTCATGGTTGAAATTTGTACTGGAAAATGTCCAAAACTGTCCTCGGGGGAACTCGACTCGCTCTCTATTTGACATTTTTATTGAGGAATTTCTCAAATATAACATGAAATGACACTGTAGGGAATTGAAACTATGATGATATCCTTGTCTGGCTAAAATTAATTTATTTTAGCACTGTAATCACGTGAAATAGCAGTAGTTCTTTCTCAAAATTGCTCTAAATTCTGCTCAGTGGATGAAAGACTAATATTTGGTCTCATGCAATAGGTTTTCTTTATCCTTCATTTGAAACCAGTCATGAAATATGTTTTCCCCTCTCATATATGAAATACCAGTCTGGGTTTTTTTTATAAGCAATTAGCTCACTGGTCCAGATGTTCTTTCCTGTTTGATCATTTTTTCTCCGTGATCCTACTGATAAATTGATTTTTCTTTCTTTGTGTCTTTCACATGTTGAGGCATGCTATCAATTTTCATTCTCTCCTGCCTTTAGGAGAGATTAGGGCATAACTGATCACCCTTCCTATTAGAGCCAAACACTTTACCCATCTCATTTGTGGTAAATCAGAGTCTGTTCTCAGATATCTGGTAAAATCTGTGAATCTGTACTACAGAGTATCAATGGATAAGACTTACGCCTTTGAAACTGGTTATTCAGAATATACTCCCTTCTCTGATTCAGCATGACACTTAGAGGTGTTCCTAATTTGCCCAGGTTTTGTAAATTTCTTGGTTTAATATTAAGTAAGAAGGCTGGACTTTTGCATATGTGTAAGTGCATTATTGATTTGGGGCCTCTTTGGCAGTTGGATATACTTGTACTCTGTCTTTGTGTCCTCATGGAGGCTTTTGGTAAGGCAGATAGCAGAGGAGGTAGATTGAGCCTGGTGGTGTAAGCCTGGGTGTGGTACAGAGTGAGAAACACGATGGTTGGGGGTGCCATAGAGAAGGCTTGAGAATTTGTCTTCCTTTTCAGGGAGAATTTCAGGTGAGCTTGTCATAGCTGCCACTATGGTGACCCCAGAATGTACCCAGGAGGGTAAAAAAGAATTTTCTGGGGGTTTTTTGTTTACTTTTAAGCTGTTGGGATAGGAATTGCCATATGCTAAGAAACCCTGTGCTCCTTTAGCAGCAGTAAGGCTTGAGCTGGTGGAGGACTGTTCAGTTTAGGGCATTGCACTTGGATGAAGCCAAAAGAGAGCAGTGAGAATAATGAGTGATCTAGGAAACACAGAATCGTAGAATAACTCCAGTTGGAAGGGACCCATAAGGATCATGAAGTCTAACATGACTAATGCCAGAAGAATGAAAGAAAAGGTATAGTTTTCTTCTAGGGAAGAGAAGATGAAAAAGAAGATGCAAGAGTCGTCAAATCCAAACAAGACTGCTGTGAAGAATTAGATTTTTCTGTTTTATTTTTGTAACCCCACAGAAGTGTATGAGGTAGTGCAATAGTATTTGGTTACTCCACTTGGGAAATTCAGAAAGAGCATTGAATTATTTTTCTGTTCTCCTGAAGGACTCTCATGTGGAGTACTATTATCTTACATTAATCTCTCTTCTACTGAATAAAAATGTAACCTTCCTGGGAGAGTATTATGTGCTGTGTTGGTCTGAAGCATCACCAAAGAAGAGAGTTCTGAAGCGTATCATGGATTACTAACCCTCGGGATTTATGCACAAAAAGCTTGCTAGAAACCTTGCTGAAAGCGGTTTTTGCTGGTATTCCTGCCCAAGTCTTACAAACTTATTCAGCATCTGCAAATAGAAATTGGAAGAGGGTGCCGTGACTATTTGGATCAGAAAGCAGAGAGCCTTGCTTCACAAAATTTCCTTGCCAAAGGGCTCACATATCAGCTGATATTCCAGCTGTTCCAAGCCTTCTGGAATTCACCTGTCTCTGATCAGAATGTGAAAAAATGGGGAATGAAGAGTGTGCAAGAAAAATACATAGCAACAAGAGCTGACTGTCATTGGTTCTTACTTGAGAAAGCCACGTAACACCTCCTCCACATTCTGCTCTTCTATCCTTTTTTCCTGGAGGCAGACTTTTGTGTACCTATAGTTAGGGAATTCTTTGTAAAAAATTGACACAACTCATTGTTTTCTGTTTGTCAAACCAAATCTGGATGTGGAAAATATTTCAGGTTAAAGAATGGAATTGTATGGAGTGATGATTTTCTTTTGCTTATCTATTCAGATATAAATATGAATGGCTATGATGTGCTACTCGTCTGTCTCTGTTTTGTGTGGGTTTTTTTTAATTTTCTCCTTAGCTCTGATTTGTGATAGTCCCTTTTTAATAGGGAGCAAGCATTGCTTTTTTGCAAAAACACTTCTTGCTTCCGGGTTGCGCTCATCTTAACTCTTCTTTCGTCTAAAGATTAGCATAGTTTTCACAAAGTCCTCTGCTCTTTAAAATTTCTCTAATTAGTAAGTGTGCTCAAGAAGGTTGTAAACTCTTCTTAGAAACCTTCAAAAGATAGACAAAGGATCATGGGCAAAAATTTATCATAATGTATTCAGAGACATTTTTTATTTATAGGTTTTTCTGTGGTATTAATTGTTGTGATGTAGGAACATATGTGAACACCTTGTAAATACTAATAGATTTTTCCTCAGAAAATCCTGTAAGGAAAAGAAATATAATTTTCATTGTTTTATAGATGAGGAGCTAGGGCAAACAGATTAAGTTACTTCTTAATCTTCACACAGGATGTCTGGATATCTGCAGCAGAGCCAAGAATAGAATCAGTGCCGTTCTGAATCCCTGTTTATACACTCTTATTTCAAATATTCTCTGTAACTTTGGTTTCTCTTACAGAGAAATAACAATTACTAAATTCAGACACCTATAATATGGTATCTCAATTAATTCTCTTGAGTGTCAGACCTCCTGAAAATAACTACAGAAGTAGGTTTTGATGATCAGGTATAGTTTATGTTTCTTCAGCAGTTAATCCTGTGTCTGATGAAGAAGAGTCCTGGGAAGCAGAGTGAACTTCTGATTATAAATCGAGCCAGAAATACAATTGCTAGTGTGCATTATAGATTCCATGGAGCGCTCTGCAAGAGCTGAATATTCAGTAAGGTAGACAAAAACACAAGCATGGTGTCAGCTGTGAATTCAGTAGCAAAGAACTGAATAGCAAAGTCCTAGTATGTCCACAATCTTGAAGGTGTGCTTTGGGCAGAGGGCCTGATTTTCCCACCTGAAAAATGGACATTACTGGTTTATTTGTCTCTTCTCAGATGCTATTTTGCATTTCTTGACAAAGTGACTAAGTCATATGGAAGCCCCTGTGGGAAAGGAGAGATGCCACTTTCCCCAGAGCAACTGAACCTGCTCCAGGAGTGGTACTAGTCTGCCAGCACTGGTAGGTGGAGCAGAGCAACAATTGCAAGGCATTTGGGAGCCTGCAGCTAAAGGAGAAACTTCTGAGACAAACCAGGAGCAGATGGTCACAGGCCTCGAAGTAACATCTGTTGTTATAAAACGGGCCTTGGGATCCCAAATCAGTATAAAAATCAGGTTCATGTTTGTAATTATACAATTTCTATTCTTCTAAAGTCTGAGGTTAGGATCTAAACCCAAGTTCCTATCTTGCAGTGCTCTTTTAAAATCTGTTGGCTTATTTTAAGAGAGGAAAGGTTTTAACCCTGGCATGTAGGCTTAATTCCTGGCTGGGTAGTAGTAATCTACAATCTGACTCAGATGACAGAAAGAACATTAGTATGTACGCACATGTAGGTATGTCACATCATATTGTTCATCCTCTTTCAGTGAATGTTCTAGCACTCTGTTTTTGTTTCAGAACAAACCCAAAACAGTTAAAACCGAAAATCTACCTATTCCTACCCTTCTCTTTGTCTGAATGTATACACTGGGATGGGGGTTTATGGCCTAATCTGCCTATCAACATGGAGCGGGAGGAGACTTTCAAGTGTATGAGAAATCATTTCTAAAGCTCCCAGATGTAAAATGTCAAGAAATGGTACATAACTCATTTAGGATTGCATAATCACTGGTATGATTAAAGAGACCAATGTGTTCCTTTTAATTTAGCTTTATTTTTCTTCTTTTCCAGGCAGCTGTGCACAATGTGTTGCTTGCTTGAACTCCAAATGAATGCTTCTATTACTGATGTTTATTTTTCTTTATGTTTCCCAACACTTCAAATACATTTTATTTTTTCTTTAACGTGAACATTTTTAATATAAAACTAAACAGTTTTTAGTTTTATGAAACTTTTAGTTTCATAAAAACACATTTTAAAGAGAAGCTGAAAAATGGTCCATTTTCTTGGCTGTCTTCCATTTTCCTTTGTCCTTCTTTCCTAATTCCAGGAGACTGTTAGGTGAGCTGACAGTTAAGTATTGTCCTCTTCTAGCACATCAGCAGGGCCTCTAATAATACTATCAGTCATAAACTCTCTTCCAGATTTTCTTGGTTGCTAATCTTAAGCTCCTTGGCAAACGGAGGACGGTTGAATACACCTAATAGCCTTCTTTTTTCATAACTCTTCATTTTTATTAAAACACATGTAAAATTACGGTATTTTTGTGGAGAAGGTTATTAATCTAAATCTTGAAGCTCTTACTTATTTCCAGTGATTCCAGTGAGAGTTTTGCTTGAGCAGAACTTCAGGACTTGGCAGTTGGTTTATGTCTTAAGAGAAGGAGGCCAGACTCCCAAATCAGGGCTCAGTGGTTGAGTAGCAGGGATCTGTTCTAAATGTGAGGGGCCCAGGCACAAGATGGAAATGGGGTCCTGTATAACAAATATTTACAGACAGGATGAAAAGTGTTGAAATGCAGGTTTTAACAATAGATATATCTGTATGTTTTAAACCTTCATGTGTTCAGTATTTCTGCAAACGATGACTGGCAGCGATTGGGTCCTTGGAGCACAGTAAGAACCTTGGGATCAGAGGACCCCTGTAAATGGGGGACCAGAGGTATTAAGCTACTGAACCTACCCCAGACAAGCTGCAGTGGGTGCATACACAAAAATCCATGCTGCAAATTGAATTTTAGTGAATTTTTAATAACTGAATTTTAGTGAGGAATGTATTCTTTCAGGATTAAAAACTTGATTGCATTTTTCAAAGTTCTTTGTTTTTCAGATGCAAGCCTAAATGATGAAGAAAGTTACTTTCCGATAATGTTTCTTCAGTGAGCTTATTTTTACTGTATTACTGTTTTCAGATCTTCTATCAGACTTGCTTGTTCTGTACACTAGACGAGTGCTAACAGTTGTGATTCATCACAGCAATTTAAAGTATCCAGTCTTTGTGGTTGTCAGTAGTTAACCCCAGCCAGCAACTAAGCACCATGCAGCCACTCACCCACTTATCAACCTTCTTTTCATACCTAGCTCAAAAACATAGCACTATACCAGCTACTAGGAAGACAATTAACTCTATCCCAGCTGAAGTCAGGACAGTGGTACAGTGGCAAGCATCAGATTTTATAACATGTACTACTATTCCGCAATGCCTTCTGCTAAGTGATGACTAGGTGCTGAGCAAATACGAATAGCTAGGATGGTAAGTAAATGTTCTATAGACAATTTTGTATTAGATGTTTACATACAACTTCTGTATATGTGTGTTTACTTTTATTACTTGGTTACCTGCATCTTGTGAGAGTCTTCATGGTGCAAGTGGTAGCAGACAATTGTAGAAACAAGTTAAATCTCTCTTTTGAGATGGGACTATAATACATTAGTTCTGATGATCTTTGTCTTCTAAACCTCAAATTTAGTTTTATGGCACCTGGTAACTGTAGAAATTTCCAGACTGTGAGCCATTGCAGCCTTCTCTCTTCATGGCAGGTTCCATGATGGATGGATGAGAATCTTTATCATGGTGTTTGCATACAAATTTGAAAAACATTTAACAACCAGGAAGTCAAGCCCTACATTTCTATAAAGCTTATGAAGCCCTCAAATTAAGAATCACTTTAAATGTTGTAGTCTGTGCTTCATTGTGCTTTGTGTGCATGACTGCTGTCATCCTAAAGTATATAATTAGTGTAGCTCAGATGAACTGCTCCCTGTTTTTTCACGGGATGCAGTCCCATGGACTTCAGTTAATCAACACCCTTGAAAATAGGATTGTTGCTATCAGAAGTTTGGAGCCTAAAATTCAAGACTGATTTTGAAAATACGTCCATGTTCGCTCTGGAAATCAAATACAAATATGGAATTCTCACTGTGGTTGATAGAAAGGCCTCTGATGTCCAGTCCTCTTGAAGCTAGGATCTGAACACACTGCTTTTCTTATCCTGCTTTTTCTATTTCTGTATCTGAAAGTTTCCTCCTTCAAAAGCACACTAATGTTTGGTCACCCCACATTAATCTTCTGAGTTCAAATGAGATATAACTTTCTTTACATGTTAATTTGCCATATGTTTGCTTTCTTAAGCCAATGTGATTGGAGAAGTACCAAAGCAAGTGAGAGTATAAATCAGCATAGACCCAAGGTTTTTTGTTAGGTATGGGGAAATAATCAAAAGTGTAGAATAAATCTTGGTGGCTGTCAACTATGAAGTTAGAGTCTCAGACTGTCATAATAAATTAAGAAACGGGGAGCTATGTGACAGCAACATCAATCTCAGTCTCTTGTTTCTGCAAGTCTTCTTGTTGTCTGAGTCTTTTTTTTTTGTTTTGTTTTTAAATACTTACTCCCTGGAGGAGGTAATCAATCACAGTAAAGATTTCTCTACATGGAACACTCGGGAAAGTAAAGAAGAATCAGCTTAGAGTGTAAAGTTAATATGTATAAGTGAAACCAGTTAAATCCCATATGGATGTTCTTGCTTGGTCTGAGATGGCCTCTGTCTTAGTTCAGCAAAGTCAGAGTTTTATTCTGCATTATTTATTCTGCATCCTTACTGCTTTATCTTGTTTGTATTAATTTCATATCTTTTGTTAATTCATCTTAACTTTCTTATAATGGCAAATTTCTAATCCAGTGTGGCCTGTATTGATGTATATCTTAGAAGAAAAACTATAAAATATATTAAAATTAACCAAAGCTTTGGGAGCCACATTGTGTTTAGTGCTTACTTAAAGCAAGGGAGAACATGTATTCACCTGAGGGTGCAGGCTTTCAGCCTATAATGGGTGTGTTTACCAGTCAGATGTGTATGACATTCAAGCCTTCCCTCATGGAATGGTGTCTGTCAATCCTAGAACTTACATAGATCCAGTTAAAACACTGAATTCATATGGATTATAAAAAGACATCAAAGTGGAGAGCAGCAAAGTCGTCTGGTCCCTGATTTCAAATATGGTCACTGTCATTATACTACCATGACAGTAATGGGTTTATAAGTATACAAGCAGCCTGGAAGTCAGGTTATCTATTTTTTGTGAATCTGAATCAACAAAAATCCCTAAAGTGATTTTTTGCAAGTATTCCTATTGTATTTCTATTGTGACCAATACAGACTGGAAAGTTTTCCACTACTGGTAACTTACACAGTTATATTAAAGTACTAGAGTCATGTTTTTAGATACATATTAGCAAATAAAGAGTAGCAATATTTCAGTATTACCTTCTGAAAAATGTTTTTTGCAATTCAATATCATGAGTATATACATTGGTATATTTAGACTTAACTGGGGAGCTTGAATGACTTCCTTTGAAAAAGTTGAGAAACTTAATTTCTTAATTATTTCTGTTGTTTATTTTGAAGGCATAACTAAGAAACTGCTTCTGAAATTGGTCAGAGACACAATAAAAATTACTAATATGACGGTGCAGAATGGGTTCTGGCTCCCACTAGTGATTTATAGTGACAGGCGTAGACTGTCACTTACAGGACAGGGAGCCGGACTTTTGTTGTGTGACTTAGAATCGTTTAGGGCTTGATTATATAAGATGCTAAGCACCCTGGTCCCAGTGCATCAAAACTTCTGTGCGCATACCAGATATGATTCATGATATCTGCTGCCTGGGCAACTGCAGTGCTTTCTTTAATAGGCCTGACACTGTATATATGCCACCAACTGTTATTCAGTACTTACAAAAACCTCTGAAACTCCTTGTATGAACATCTTAGGGAATTCTAAGAGACTTGATTTTACTCACTTGAAGAATAACTGGAAGAACTCCTCCTGATTATAAATTCAGTATTCATTAGGCTCTGAAGGGACCACCACCTCAGCCTGTTAATGACTGCAATTGAAAGAATGTGAGAACTCATTCTTGTGCTCTGAAATTACATGAATATCCTGGGTATGGACCGAGTTTTGCTTGAGTGTTTGAATTTGAAATCAGAACTCAATGAAGAACTCTAGGAAGCTGCGCTCCAAATAAAAAGGTCACTTTGTAACACAGGCTACATGTCTGAGTGCGATTTCATGGTCTTCAAGTTGCAGAATTTGTCAGTGGGCAGTCAGTCCATTTGCCTTAACATGTAAATAGTTTTCCCTCTGACTTAAGATTCTGTACCACCAACTTCAGATATCTTAGAGTAAAAGGTAAGAAGGTTTTTAGTGGAATAAGTTTCCTGTGGATGGCTCTGCACAATTCTTGTCATTTACAGATTAACTTGTGCGTGAAACATGTTTCTCTCTTGTATGGGTATTTAACCTATCTGCAAAGTGAGTAGATGCATTAACTTCATATATTGGACACTGATAATAGAAGGCCATGACTCTTAAATACTTTGATTTAAGAAAAAATGCACACTGTTATATAGCCGTTACAGAAATCCATTTATGTGTTCCCAGGTGCTGGTGAAAAGAATATACAGCTCTGGGGAATTTTATGGAGAAGGTTGGGATGAGGCAGTTGTTTGTTTTGATTTATTTTGGGTTCTTTGTTTGTTTGTTTTGGCTTTACACTACCATGCCAGCTCCAAACTTATTATATTCATCCCTTCTTTACATAGTTACGATGTTCCTGAAGTCAGGTTTTTTGACCTCTGTTGCTTTTCGTTGATAATTCCCAGCACTCTTACTGATCAAGGCTGATTGTGTTCATCTGTTGAGTTGCACTAACACAACTCACTGCAGCTTACATGTACTAATGGGCAGCTGCTGCTTAGCTGGTGCACAGGTGTCCAGCTGTTTTCTGAGGCTGTTTTCTTAAAACCAGGTAGTCAAAACCAACCGGCCAACCAATCCAGCTTGTACTGTGTAACACAGCACAACTAGGCTGAGTAGTAAGCTAGTATTGCCATTCCATATAAAAAAGAAATGAATGCTTACTGTAAGATCTTGAATATCTTTCAGGTATTTCTGTCAAGAGAAATCAGAGAAAATGTTTGTTCTAAATATTGGGGTTTGTGTTACTCATGTTTAGGAGAGTAGAAATGCTGAACTAGTTTCCCAGGTGGCATAGATGCCCATTGGCCCAAACATTTTGTGTCAAATGAAGCAGTCATTCACTGAAGATGTACCTACTGAAACTATTCAGAAACTGAGGTTGCATTTATAAAACACTTTTCACCAATGGAGACACTTGCAGGAAAATGTAATTGTTTTTATATGACCTAGAGGAGCAACTCCAGTGCTTCCAAAACATTTTCAGCATATTCCTGTTCCCCAAAAGTTTAATGAGTAGCTATGTGCCTGACTAAGCCAATGTTTTTCAACTCCTGGTAGGTTTCTCTTTTCAGTGTGTTGAAGGTTGTGCTTCATACTCTCCCATTTCTTCCACGTTTCATGGACTTCAAGTATTATCAATAGAGAGAGTGAGAATGACTTCATAGCCTAGTGGATGCTGTAGTGCTTAGGTTAAAATCCCTCATCTGAATCTAGAGTGTCCTCTAACTGTGTTAATGGTAGATAACAAAGAAAATCATTGATCTAGCCATTTCCTTGGCTTTTATTACCAGAGCTCAGGAACAAAATGTTGTATAGACCTGGAAAATGTTACCAACTTGAGATGAAAATAGTTTCATTTTTTAATGTCAAGTTACATGGTTTGTTTGACCCACAGCAAAATAATTTTCATTTTTGTGAGAAAAAAATCAAACCAAACAAAAAAGCAGGTTTTTTAGTTAACCCAAACTAAATTTTTCTGATCCTGGCAGGGTCTATAAGTAGATGTAAAAGGAAGCAGGTATAAGCAGTAGTTATCCTGGAAGACGGATAGAGAATACTGCTTCAGTTGAGCCTACAGCAGTTAATGATGCTCCAGAGAAGGCCCAGGGGCAAGACAAAGTAAGGGACGTTATGATAACAGACTGGATAATTCACTCAACTTGTCCCAGATTTTTCCTTCAGTTGATGAAGACTGATGCTTGTTTGCATCTGTAATTAACTTCCTTCTAGTTTATGGAGGATTGTTAATCCAGCATTGCAACCTAGAGTGCCCTACATGCAGCTAGACGTCAGTGGGAACTACAAGCTTATTGCTTATGGGGTTGTGGCTGTCTGAGCCCAGTAAGAGCCTCATGCCAAGCTGGAGGCTGCTGGCATTCCCTAGGCAGTGGCACTGTAGATGAAAAGAAGCAGGATCAAATTCATATAAAATTGTTTTAAAGCCCTGTATGAGAAGAATGGATAACTAATTAACAAAGAATTGATTGGGAGCTTTGTTGTGTTTAGGCACTGTTGTCAGGAGGCTACCATGTGTATGTGTCTGTCAAAAAAACCCATGATTACCAAGTGAGAAGATAGAAGCTACAACTAAGATGTCACATTAAGGGGCTTGGATGTTTAATTTGGAAATGCTAAAAGCTGCGAAAAGGGTTTTGGTGTCTTAAGAGGACAGACAGTGGTGCCCAGTTGTTTAAGAAAGGAATAAATGGGTGACGTCAAGACACTTGAACTTGATGCAACATTCACGCAATGTCCATGGGCCTGTTTATTTCAGCTCCGCAAATGGTTAGGCATCACATGAAGCAGAGTTAAGCTCATGCATTAAGTGAATATTTCCTATACTATACATAGCAAAGAAATCTGTTGCAGCTGCATTTACACTGTGTTTGTGTAGTGTGAAATTTAAGGAATTCCACTGTGTCACAAAATAGCTACAGAAAAAAGATTTTAAGCATTCCTTTTCAAGTTGTGCACACTTATAACTGTGCACGCAAACAAGAAGCCTAGTCAGTGGTTGTTGAGGTGATAGGTGATTGTAGCCCACTAAGAGACAGGATTCTCTGGGGCAGATGATGGGCATCATTTTAGGTGTTGTATCCTTGTACGTAAGAAAAAGAGTAGTTCTAGGATAAATTCATTGATCATTTTAGAATGATTTTAGTATTTATCACACAAGAGCATCCTTGTGATTAGTACTTTATGTTTCTCTTCTGTAAAATGTGCTTTATTTTTCAGGGAAAGGCAATTTTTCCACACTTTCTGGGTTTTTTTTTAATGTCTACTCAAGTAAAAATTCATTGCTGTAGGATCTGTTTTTTTTGCAAGTGCATCTTTTCTCAGTAAGGGCTCTAGGGAAGATTTCTGCAACTGTGGTAGTGACTGAAGTACTGGATTCAAGGGTGTGGTGTATTTTTCCTTTTCTTCACCAGATTTTTCAATTTCTGAAAGAAGGGGACAAAAAGCAGAATTCTAGCCGTATGTGCAAAGAGTGGAAAATTTGGGCCTTGCTCTTAAATCCTTGGTGAAGTCTGATTTCAGATCTCCTGGAGATATGAATGCTGTTTATGTAGGTAGTGGTGTCTCTTTCTTCTAATATTTCCCTTTGCATGCTCATATAAAGTTGGTCTAAGAAAGATGATTTAGCAGTTATTTCAGTTAGCAATGATGCCTGTTTCCATGGCCCCCTCAACTGATGCAATGTATCACCTGCTCTACCTTGACAGCTTGTTGACTTGTATTGACTTGTATGACCCTTCCAGCAGGAAGAGCTGCCTACAATCTTTAATCTGATACCACTTGCTTTACTCCTACATGCCAGATTTACTCCTTCAGCTTCCACATCTATCTTGAAATCAGATCTTCCAAGACACCCACTCCAACAGAGCATCATGGTACTTGGAGGGAATGGAATAGAGAAGTGAGAGGAACATGTGCCAAATGTTGCTGTCATTAAGGTTAACTTCTAGAAATGAGCACTTTTTGTTTTAAACATGATACACTGAAGTAATTTTTATTCTCTCTGTAATGATCGTATTTGTGTATTGCTGTGCTTCAGGGCTCAAAATAGATGAGGTAGACTGTATGAGGCTGGGAGGGAACCGTAAGTTCAAGAAAGATGCAGAAAAGGCAAGTAGGGAATGAATATTTACTGTTGCTCACAATAATGGGATCGGGGGCATTCATTCAGACTACAAAGCAGCACATTTTAAATAAACAAAAGTATGACTTTTTTATGTAACTTGTAATTAAATTGCAGAAGTAATTGCCCCATCATGTTGGGTTCAGAAGAGATTAGACAAATTCATACAGGAAAGATCCAGCAGGACAACCGTCTAGCAAGTGATCTAGGAAGGTCAATAGGTACGTGATTGCTGAAAGCTGGGAGAGCATGCCAGCAGGGGTCTGTCCCATGTCTACAGTCTTCTCCTAAGTACCAACTGCAGGGCAGTGTCAAAGAGAGGATGCTGGGCTAGATGTTCTTTTGGTATAAGAATAACTGACTATAGTAAATCCAGGAATGTGATTTTTTTAGTAAGACTTTCAGCCAGCTTTCTGACTAGAAATATTCAGAATATAAGGATTTTAAAATTCTAGAATCAGGCACTTGCATTTTCTGAGTTTGCCATTGTTAATCATTTCTCTTACAAATACAAGATATCCTCAGTGGTGGTTTGTTGCTAACATTTGAGAAAGGTCTTCAGTATTGCTATCAGTAGTTTATCTCTCTGTCAGGATGTTCTGCACTGGTAAAATAGAGAAATCTTTGAAAAGTTTCAAAGAGTAGCAGAAAAAGTAGCAGGATCAGCTTTCTGGGTCATGAGTCAAAGTCCTGTTTTTAGAAGTCTTCAAAGAATCCTAATGCTATAGTAAGTGAATTGTACTGTGACTCCCAAACGCTTTAGAGACTTTGAAGATGTGACTCAGATTTATGAGGGGCTTAAGTGCTTATGAAAATGCTGACGTGAAAGAAAAGTGTCAGAAGGAAGAGAAGATCATGGGAGGAAGTGGACAGTGGACATACTGTTCTTGACATTGACTCTGCGTAGTGTTTCCACTTTTGTGTCTTCCTGCTTGTGGTTTTGGTTTCAGGTACCCTTAGCAGACATTTCTGCCTCGGTGGTATCCAAACAGGACACTTGATCAGAATAGCTTCTTTAGGCCAAATACTGTGGCAAGCTCTGAGCCAGATCAGGGTGAAATACCAGTGGAGCTAGTTTGAAAAGTTCATCAGATAAATTAAATGAGAAACTGAAAGCATTTGTTTATTTAATAAAGAAAGCATCCATCTTTATCCACTTTAATGTTTCCTAGCCTTTGATACTGTTCCACACTACTGGTCTCTAGAGGATCTCACCTTACCAAGATACAGAACACAAGTTTGATTATGTGAAGGCAGTGGGCCAAAAAGCTAGAGGTCTTATGCAAATTCAGATATGCTTTAATTTGCATAATGCTTCTGATCTATATATTTCTATATATGTATGTATATATGCATCCTTTATCACTCCTTCTCTTTTGAAAGATTCTTCTCCTTTCCCAGCCTCTCCCTGAGCTGGCTCTTCCTTTATTTCTTGTTGTCCTTGATGATGACTGACCAATTTGAAGTCCAGGCCCTTATCACCCTGGAAACATAGGTTTGTCACTCTGGTCTAAACTCTGTGTAAGCAATTCTAGCTCTTGAGCTGATTGTCATCTTCGCTATTTGTTTGTGCTGGTACGGAGTAGTTAAGGGCTGTGGAAACTGAGTTATTTCTAGATGCTTCCATCAGGGATTGTCTTTGGTAGATGTAATCACAGGACAGTTCTTTGTGATGAGTGTTACAGAGAATGGCTTAAGGACATATATTCACTTTCTCCTAGTTTTTCCTCCTCTTTTTGAGGATGAGGACTGGAGCAGCCATGAGGGATAACCATCTGAGCTCAGTTCAGGTGAGAACATTTTTCCATCCTTTTGTGAGTTTGGATTGTGTAGGTTTGCTGAAACGTTGCTCCAGCTTCCACCCTGGAATCATCAGTAGGACTTCGAGGCTCAGCTCTCCTGTAAGCAGTGGATAATGTACTCTAGGAATTAGCACACTGTCAGGTGGTGGAGGCAAGCTGGATGAAAGAACTTTTGCCAGAAAGGAGCCTAGGAAATGGATTTGAGTTTCCATAAAACAGTTTAAAGGAAGGGAGACCTGCACCTGCTGTCTTGGGGCTGCCATCCTCAGGGAGACAACCCTGGTCCTGGATAAGATAACCAGTGGTAGCTGATTTTGTGCAAAGGGTTGCCAAAGTAGACATGTCTGTCTGCTCTAAAAAAAAATACTCCTTTTTATAAAGAGTAGAGTAATAAAGCAATTGAGCTTTGTATTTGTGCTCAATAAATTTAAAAGTTTTTAGAATGGGTTTAGTTGGGGCTTAGAGCAGATGTTTGCGTGAAGGGATTTTACATCATAAGAGACCTTTTCTCTATGTCTAGAATTAGGCCCTGGGGTGCAGGCCTCCAGCAGGTATAAACTGTCACACAGAGTGGGAACAAGTAAAGCTCCTGAGGATCGACCCTCAATTTTTCAAAACACTCAACAGCCCAGGTTGACATGTGGAGCCTCCAAAACTGGAGCCAGAAGAGCTTTATTGAAAACCTGGCTACTTATTTTGGTGTTTATGTGGAACTTAATCTCTAGAAAATCTGGTCCAAAATGCAATCTCACATATGCTGCATTACTGATGTTTACATGTTCAGCTGGGTAACTTGAGCTGCATTGAACGAGAGTTGCACAAACAATGAAAGAAAGAAAAAGCCCCTTTGGCAGCTATTTAATTTGTGCACTTTGAAAAAAATCAGATATGTGAAGGAATTATTCTGCCAGATCTACCAAAGCTTGAGCTCATTGGAGTTGATGGAGTTCTCTCTCCTAACTTGAGAAGACTTTTTTTACCCCATTCTATAAACTGAGTTAGTAATAGGCTTACCATAGAGTGACTATATTGGAAAGAAAGTTTGTCGAGTAAATAATTCAGTAAATATTTTCCAGGCAGCCATGTCCAATAGATTGCTTGGTACAGTGGATAATAAGCAATACTGCCTTTTAAGACTGCAGTAATACAAAGTGCTCCAAAAAGCCTGACCCTATTAGAGTTGAGGCCTGAGAAGAGAAAATGTTAATCCTACAACACGAGGCCAAGTTTTACCGGAAGGCATGTAGTATGGAGATAGCGATATAGTAGTCCTAGATCCCAGCTGCTCCCTTTCTTCAACTCCTTCTCTTCATAAATGCATATTAAAATAATTTTGAGACAAGTATTTGAAAACAATTGGAAAAAAATTCCTCATGGTAAGACTTTTAAAGAGTTTAAGTTGTAATAACTTTTATTCCGGAATATGGATTTGGGCCTTGATGGTAAATTGAGCTGTCTCTTTATGGAAGTGGCAAATCACCAGCATTTGCTATCAAGAGTGGAAAAAAATGTTCATTAATCATTGCATTTGTTTCAGATTATTCATCAGAGCTGGAAGGCAATTGTTCAAGTTGCTTTGTGATACTATAAACATTGCTCTGGGAAGGCCACATACTTTGTAGCAAAATTTTGGGGTTTGTACGTGTACCAACCCAGACTTTTTCCTTCAGTTAAGTGCTCAACTAATCTTCCAGCAAGTAGGATCTAGATTCCAGCATGCTGTTTTGAAGGAACAAGTTTCAGTTGGCACTAATAGGGCAGTGAGGCCTGCTGGCTTACAGAGGAAGGGTCTCACAAATTTGTCTTACTTATCTTTCCTTCTTATACCGCAGTAGGCAAGGAAAGTCTTCACTTCTTTTCCTTTGTGCTCCCAAATTGCTCTGATGGGGTTATGAAAAGGTTCAAATCTGGAAAAGAGTAAGAACTGAGGGCAGGGAGGATTTTGATGCAGAAAATTTGGGGCAATAGTGCTTAACACTTCCTGGTAAATAAAAAAAGGAGAAGGACTGTCTACACACTTGCATTATAGTTCAAGACAGGAGGAGACTGTCTGGTTTCCCTGGGTACTGCTGTAATTACCCTAGAGTTTTTTTTCTCTGTGAGAAAGAGCTACAATTTCTGTCACAGGAAGCACAGGCAGCACACCAGCACAAATAGCGATAGCAACCTCAGCCGAGCAAGCTGCCGAACTAGCTGGCGTTCCTGCATTAGTTACTGGCTGAGTTTCTGCAGCATTTTAGAGCTTCCTGGCCTTGCCTGCAAGAGTACTGGAAAAGCAGCTTGCTTTTACCTTAGTGTATTGTGGCCAGTCCTGGAGGAATTAATTTCTGCAGGAGCTGTGCCAGCTCTTCTGAGGTTTTGAATGTTGTGGATCATTTAGCTTTGTTGTGTTTATTCTCCCCTCCAAAAATAAAATGAAAGCAAAACACACACCAACTCATTTGCTGACATGTTGGCACGTACTGTGAAATAACTGGTTGCAGACTCTCCATAAAAAGGAAAACATGGATTTTTCAGGTGGCGAGTTGCTTTTATCCAACGAAAAAACAGAAAATGGATATGATATACCTTTCATGAGCAAAACGGGAGAGTTGCAAGGTTGAATGTGGGTCAGATATCTTTTAGTGGCAGTGGTTTCCCAATGCTGAAACATACATCTCTTTTAACACAATAACATAAAAACTTTTATGCCAAATAGAGGTAATGGGGGGTAGGCAGGGACCCTCAAAACAGCCAGTAGCTAATGCTGCCTTTGTGGTTTTATATATTTGCCTATTAAAGTGACAATACAGACATGGAACATTTAGATTTAAGAAGCCTTCTTTTCATTAAACAACATTAAACAAACTGACAAAGTGGGGGGTTATGACTCCAGTAATTGAAACATGCTGTTCTGTTCAAGACCAGAACTCTAAAAAGACTCTTTTCACCCAATAATGCCCTTTGTGTTTGCCTGCTACCCCTGCTAGAAATTACTGTAGGCCTGAAGTATGTCTTTCCAAGCGGAGTGGGAATGACAGAGTGCAACACCACACTTGGCAGATGGGGTCACAGCCTTTTTAGGACGTTAACATTCATTGTGCATTGGAAATCAATCTGCAGCTCAGAATGCACAGAGACTTAGCTGGACTCCCCTCCCCACTGTTTTTTTATGCTAACTTTAAATCTAGGATGCAGGAAAAAGAATTAGATGAATTAATTTGGATTAACTCTGATGGGGTTTGGGTAGTTTTCATTAGCTTAATTTACAGTGTGCCTTTTCATGGATTCCTTGATCTTCTAGATGTATATTCTGAATCTGTACATTATCTTGCATTTCTTTGTCCCTCTCACTTCTAGATGTTGATGAGTGTCAAGATAACAATGGAGGGTGCCAGCAGATTTGTGTAAATACTATGGGCAGCTATGAATGTCAATGCAAAGAGGGCTTTTTTCTGAGTGATAACCAGCATACCTGCATTCATCGCTCCATTGGTAAGTTTTCAGTGTGTAAATTGTGCTCTTCAGAATAACCGTGTTCAATCAGAAATGCAGAAACTGGGGGGGATTTTTTTTATCCCCAGAGCTCCTAAAATCATTTCACTGGCTGGTTGGAATGGATTGATTTCTCTGCTACCCAAACTTGTAGCAGAGCCATAAATAAGACAGGGGAAAAGGCTTTAGTTTGACATAGAACTTATACTTGGTTCAAACAGCAGGCTTTCGGGGCAGGCAGAGGCAGATTTGCAAATGGCAATTTTCTGCTTGTGAGTTTCCATGACTTAAAAATTTCTCATCTGTTTATTGTATAATATGTCACCTGTCTTCCACCTTGGAGAGCGTGGTATCTTAAATCAAAATTAACAACTTGTTGCTTCTGGAATTTATACAGGTTATGGTTTTTTTGCTAGTCACGTAACTCATTGCTTCATTGCAGACTGATGATGTCTGATATTATATTGACACAGTGTTTTTCTTTGGTTCAGTATCCTGTCTAGGGTGGATTAGAAAACTGCTTCTCTGTTGCCTATGCACTAGCAGCAGAAATAAGGAATCCCTCCAAAACTGTGATCCTTGTCTGCTGCTATTTTGAGTAGAATAAGCAGCTCTCCCTTTTCTATACATGTCAGACATGGAAGACAAGTTTGAGTGGAAAGGGAGAAAAGAAAACAGCATAGCTATAAATCTTTGCAATTAAGTGGACTCTTTATGTGTTCATTCAGACTTCTGGTGACCCTGGCAGCAATGGGAATATATGCTAGCAAACTCATTTACCAACAGGCCATACAGAATGACAGAGTAGCAAGATGAGTCTGGTGATGAACAATGTAAGCACGCTGTAAATTTCAACAAGCCACGCAAATGGTTCTGAACTATTTTAAGTCACTAAAATTAACCAGAAAATCCTACTTGAACACTGAGTATGATTTTAGCCACTCTGTTGATAAAGCAAAACGTTGTAGTGTAGCATCTCAGAAATGTAAATGTATTTCTGGCACTGAGTGTCTGCTTACACAGAATTGTAAAGACAAGTAGTAATTTTGATTTTCAGAAGTGTGAATCTCCAGAATATATTCACAGGTCCACTTATTAGCATGATTATTAAGTTTCAAGTGATGGAGGTATTTTGATTATGACAAGAACAATTAAGCTCTATCAACCAGTGCATTTTAAAGGTTGTTATCTAATAGTTTTTAGTCATTCTTTTCAACATAAATTGTTCAAATTTCTGTCCAGCATAAAGTAACCCTGACACAAAGATATCCAACAGAGCAAGGAATAGTAGCTGGAGGCTTAATGAAAACCACTTGCTGAGTACTGTGATACAATCATTATTTCAATTTGCACATTATAAAAATTCCCAGCTGTAATAAAAGAGAATTTAGTTATCTGAGATGGAAACTAATGAAATAAATGAAAAATGAGACTCTAAAAGCAAAAGTTTCTTCTAAGGAATAGATTTATTGAGGAAAAAGGGTAAGTTTTTATGGCAAAGAGGATTCCTAGTTTGCCGGAAGGACTGGGGGAGTGGATTTGAAGGTTGACTGCTGTATGCACTTAATAAATATGCATGGGAGTAATATATTAGTGTTAACTTGTTTACAAAGAAGATGTCATATAAGACATGGATGTTTAATTTGAAGCAACATCTTCAAATTATTTTAGATCTGAAAAAAACAAGCAACCTACCAAATAGACCAGTGGTGATTGCAAAGTGTTTTATGAACGAACGCTTTGTAACTTTTCAAAAATAAAGTGCCAATTTACAATAACAGCAAACATTACACTGTAGTGCCATGATCCCCCCCGCCCCCGAAATACATTGGATGGGTATGCTGGAGGAAGGAAATGAGATTAAATTATCTCTTTCAGTTGTCAGAGGTAACCGAGCTGCAAATAGTAAACATGCATGGTGAGAAAGTAAATGGCTTTTTTTAATATCTGTGTTTACTCACTTTCATCTGTCTCACTTGTAAGCAGTGCTACAGAAACTGCTGGAATGCAAAAATACGCATCAACCTATTTAGCCAGGATGGTGCCTCGGGCTAGATTGTGTCTATACCTCTGTTGGTAAACAAGGTTGAAGTGGACAAAGGCACACCACACAGCCAGCATTGCAATCCAAACACAAAGGCGCTGACTTGCCAAAGCCCTTCAGCGAGCTTGTTGACTTTGAGCATAATAAGATCCATTAATTGCAGTGGGATTACTTTTCTGTCTCTGAAAAATGCATGTGCAGTCACACAATCTCGGTGTCCTTGACATTACCTAAAGTCTCTTCAAGGACTCGGCTAGTCTACAATAATCAACCACAAGGTTCTTCATGCAGTTCGCTGCCACCTTTTCCCTCGTGTTTTCAAATGCCTTGGGAAACGGGGAGAAGCATTGCAAGGTGCTTAGGACATACTTGGAGTTGGGATGAGTTCAGAATGGAGGGAGCAGTACCAAACCTAAGCAATGCCCAGTCTGCAGGCCCAGCTCACTTGCCTCGGCCATCAGCAAGGCTGGTACTGATCACGTGCTTTGAGCTCATTAGCACATTCAAGTGACGTGGTTGTTTCAGAGTTGAAAAAGGGCATTGGATATTCTCTTGGGGGTTGAGCAGAGGAGGGAATATGTCCCTTTTGGCACTAACCAGCCAGCCAAGGGAAAGGGGTCTTCTGATGTGAGGCAACGTCCTTAAAATTGTTGGCTGCTGTGTGAATGTCCTTGGGTTCCAGAGATGTGATGTGCCTGTCCCAGTGTTCCAGTGGTGTATTGTACCGTTGTGCTCCTACCCACAAGCTGTGGTTAAAAGCCACACTGGATTTCATGGTAGGGGCTTTTAATATCATCCTTGTGTCCCAAATGACATGTTTGCTTGCCATCTAGAAGTGTTCTTATTATTTCCTGTGGACAAAAAGGATTAATGATCCACGAGAAATATGAATTTTATACCAATGGGAGGCCAGGCTGACATTAAAGTCAGGGCAAACCCTCGTTCCCCAGTATTTGCTTCACTTCACTATCCTCATTACAGGCCTACTTATTTCTTATGTTTAGTCTCAGTATCTTTTGGGAGGATACTATGCCCAGTACAACTTACCTTATTTATTTTTGCATACAACTTAATTTCCCTTTGCTGAGTCAGATTTCAGTACTAGTTTACTGACGGCATTTAGTAATGATGTCAACAATGGGGAGAGAGAATGGGAGGGAGAATGGATTGTAAAAGATACAGAGAACTTAACAGTTGTTTATCTTAGTACATCTTCATTGCAATGGTAGGTGTGAACACTGTGAATTATAGCAGAGGCACATTTGTGTTTGTTTCCTCACGACTTAAAAAGAAACCAGAATAAAACAGCTGTTACTGTATCATCTCCAGCTCCAGAGGCAGGATGTGTTTAATAAATGTGGAGATTAGTATCGTACACTACAGTTGTGACTGAGTCAGGTGAGTGGGTTACAGCATGTTTTCCCTTAATTTGATGATAAGCCAAAAGCCCCAGTTTAGCAAAGCCTCTGGGCACATTCTTAAAGTCCTAGTGATAACAAAAGTTGGTTAAAAATCTGAATTGGGCTTAAAAAGCATCAAAATAGACAGAGTTTAGCTATATGCCTGTATCTCCACTGAAGTTCAGAGTGATCAGTATGAAGGGTAGGGTATGTCCCATCTGGATTACAACTACAAAAGGTATTGTGGTCAGGAGCCCTGGCTACAAACTGCCTCGCCAACCAAAATTCTCAGCTGAAGCATTATAGAAAGCCATTGCTGTCCCACCTCCAGAGGGCAAGTCTCCTAAAGCACAAAGGTTGTTTTGCTTACTTCAGGAGTTCTGTGGCTAGGAAGACTTCAGTCGTTTTAGATTCCATCCCCTGAATGTCTACCTAAAGCATAGTTATAGTAATGGTCTTGTATCTGCTAATCATTCACTGCTGATGTTTTTATACAGCTAGAGCCAAGTAAACTAAAAAGGCAGGTGCAATTCAGAGTGGTAATTATAAGTGGAGACAAGAAGAGGTGGAGAAGTACCAGGCTACAGAAGGCTGGAAATGATGGTCTGGTCAAACAGTGGAAAAGCTTTTTACACGGTTGTCACTATCATTTTCAAGCCTGTTAAAAAACCATTTGGCAAGGAGATGCTTTTTCACTTCCCCTTATCCTGTTAGCCTTATGTTCTTAGCAGAATTAGGGGAGTTTGACAAAAAGTCAAGCTACCACAACTTAGCAAATTACTGTGCTACAGAGTCCAAACCCAGCCTGTCTCTTTTTGCACTAAAAGTGTTAACAGTTTAGTCCCAGAGGAAAGGGAAACATGCTAAGCCAAGTTGTTTTGCATTTGTCATGGTCTAAGTTGGCTTATGAAATGGCTTCCCATGCTTGTGCTGACATGGTAACTTGTTAAACTTGATTATATGTTTAAACCCTTGTTAATTTTGCAGTAGTGGCATAGGAGTCCTTTGGTCAGCTGACATCAAACTACCATGTTTCTTCTTGTTCTGAGGATTATTAAACCACGTTTGTTCAATTTTTTCATTCCAACTTTCCATGATCTATTTTTATTCTTTTACCTGTTTTCTTAGTTCAGTGCGATTTTATAGTGGTAGAATAATGTGTTAGGAGTCTGTGGGAGGAAGCATGGATCCCCAGTCAGTTCAGGAAAGGTTACAGATTAGGATTCTGGACTTTATTCCCATCTCTGGTGCTGATTCCTTGTGGGACTCAGAATTTCTGCAAAGCACTTTAGAGGACAGAGGTGCTTTTTCTACAGAAAGCACAATAATCTATTCATATTTAGATTAATGTGGAAGGGTGACTTTAAATAATTAAGTGTTGCCAGCACCGTTCCAGACTTTATGAAGTACAAGGTTTCTCATCTCAACTATGAAAGCTCTTTCATGGTGATGTAACCAGTTAAATTACTCCATTACTTGAATATACTTTGCCATAGCTACCCTGAGTACAGGCATCCCATTCACTACTGCAGAAAGTCCTATTTGTCTTATTAAATTGGAATCCTAATATGATTGTAAAGTAGAGGAATATATGTAAATTTTAAGGAAGTCAATTCATGTGCTTTTAGATAACATGATAAGAAAATCTTTCAGGCAGCATAAGTTTTATCTGGAAAAATATACTGCAATCTTGGAAGCTTTTTCCTTAAACTGCACACAGTATGACCTAAGTGTAACAGAAACTTGTCTGCTTATACATTCCCATGATACATTTTGAATAAATAATTCAGTTGATTATCTTTCACAGAATACACGATACAGAATGTATCCAGGAAAAAAGGCTTAATAAACCATTTTAAATCTCATTGTGCCCTGTTAGAAGTGTGCAACCTTTTAAAACTGTGTATAACCCATGAAAGTTGCTGTACTTTGGTTTCAGGGATTCTTATTTGCTCCAGCAGCCTGTGTGAATGGCACCTCACAATTGCTTTCTCCATTCCTCTGGAACGGGGGGAGTTTGTAATTTGTTTGGAGGGAAAATGCAACAGGTGAAAACACCTGGTATAAGTAAAAAATAATGTCTGTTAGACCTGATCTCCCTCCTCTCATGAATCAATGATTTATCATGATTAGGACTAGTAAAGTTACACTGGTGTAAAACTGGTTTAAGTGAAATCTGACTTAATTTTGGTTGTGAGGGGAAGCAGTTATTATATAATCATAAAAACAATATTAGGTGAAAGTTTAGGACTAGATGTGAGAGTAAGTAGCCTCATAGAATCATAGAACAGCCCAGGTTGGAAGGAACCTCGACAGATCATCTGGTCCAACATTTTGTGTGAAAGGGAGCCTACATGAGATGGTCGAGTGCCCTGTCTAGTCACATCTTGAAAACTGCCAGCAAGTGGGGACTCTACCATGTCCCTGGGGAGGTTGTTCCAGTGAGTGATTGTTCTCAGTGTAAGAAACTTCTTTCTTATGTCAAGATAAAACCTCTCCCAGTGCAACTTGTATCCATTGCCCTTTGTCATCTCCATGTGGCTCCTTGTGAAAAGAGAGCCTCTATTCTCTTTGTAGCTGCCCTTTAAGTACTAGGCAAATAAAACTAAGTCTATTCAAATAAAACAGCAAAAGCTGGGTTTTAATTATCAAAATTGTCAGTAGTTTTTTGTTGTTTTTTTTTTTTCCCCTCAGCTTTTCACATTAAGGCCTTCAATAAATGTCAGCTTTTTAAATGGTGGCTGCTTAGGATGTCATAGAACTGGAGGCAAAGGCATGTCACTTTTGGCTTACAAAAATTTTAAATGCTTCTGAAACCTGAGGCTGTAGTCTTCCTTTTATAGGTAAGAATAGTGAGGTGTAAATATTACAGTATTGTCTAAAGCTCTCGTGACTGTGTCTGAACTGCAGGATAGATTCACTCCATTAGAGCAGCTGCAGCCCTGTTCCTCAGAGCAGTCCAGGTAGAAACCAGGATGTGAGGAAGTTACATAGGATATGAAATCAAGATAGAGTTTCAGTTAGCGTTTCAGTATATCCCACGTTGCAGAGTTAAATACAGCCAGGTAGAGTTGGTTGCAGGTCCTTGTTGAGTTCCTAGGGACCAATTCAGACCCCTATCATACTTATACTCAACAAAATATGATGAAGTCTGTACATATTCTACCTTAGTTTTATAGCTCACTTGCCTTCTGAAGGAAAAATATTGTGCTTTAGAATTTTCTGGGACTTTAAATTAGGTTTAATTCTGAAAGACAACCAAATTTTGTTGAGTAATCAATACCCTCTGCTGCTTTGCTTCAGCTGAGATCGAATGCACTAGTAAACCAGCTGGTTAGCAGGATGCAATGATGGTGAGTTCATTGAAACTCAAAGGAGAAATCTCCCAATGCTCAGGAACAATAACAGATTGCCAGATTTTGCCAAAATCCGGGATTGAATTCTAGGAGTGTTGTGCAGAAACTGTCCTCTAACAAGTCCTAGATTTAAGCGTACTGATCAGAACAGACATAAATATTTTAAAAATAAAAAAGAAAAGAATACTGAAAAAATTAAAGCCTAGATGTACTAGAAAACATCAACTGGTAAGTAATCTGGAAGTCATATGTGTAACTTGCATATAATGCTTGAACAGTAGTAAAAGTAGATGCACAGTTGAACAAGACTGACTTAAGTGATAAACTAGGACTTGCAGATAATTTCTCAATGAGACAGAATCTGAAATAGTTTAATGGTACAGTAGTTGTTTCTGCATGGCTCCATTGCCAATGCCTTTTGGTATGGAAAGGATGAAACTAAAGGGGGAAAAGAAGTGGGTAAGAAATAATGAAGCTGGAGATGCAAAGAAGTGTGTCTTGGAAAGAGCAGCTGTTTGAAACACCCTGCAGCAGCATGACAGCCAGCCAGCTTGCTGAGGGGGCAGGGAATTCGTAAGTCAGATCAAAAATCTCTCCACACCTGTGTGACAGAAAGTGCAGCGAACAGTCTGTAGCTCAGCAACTGACTGACTGGCAGTGCTGACAAGATCGGAAAGCTATACGCACGAATGGGAAAACACACTGGAAAGTAGTACATTTAAAAAAAAATTAAAGAGAGAAAATATGCAAAGGGGGCTTTCACACTCAATCATTCAATAGCACTGGAAGTGAACCAATGTTCTGTTCATACTGTCTGCTCTGGATATAGCAGCATTATACTAAATAAAAGAACTGATGTGTTTTTAAAGGCCTCTAGCATCCAGTTGACTGAAACATCAGGTGAGAAAGACCTGGGAAGAATATTAAGCCACAATGTACTGGAAAAAAGCTTGCATTCACACATGCACACAACTAATGGACTCTGTTTTAAGTATACCATACGTTGTATTTGTCATGATGTATCTCTCTCATGCCATCAGGGATACAATGATGAATTCAGGGCCTGCTCTGAATACTGTGTAAAGATGCTCAGCATCTTCATACCTACTGTAGTCACTATAGGTCTCTCCGTGTATGTCTCATGTTTTTCACTATGCAGAGAGATCAGCCACAGACCATGTTGCAGGCACTGTTCCTCTTTTCTGCTCTTCATGACAAATCTCAGAGATGTGATCCAGCAAGAACTCTCTAGAGGCCAATACCACACTGTGGTTTTGGCTGTAAACAAGTAGGAATTCAAGATACGAATGCCAAATACCTGTTCATATATACTGTTACCCTCCTGTGTATGGTATGCATACTATGCATTTATTGGGTTCTATTAATTATTCAATTCCATGTAATTATGTTTGAGGTTGCTCTGAGCTATTCTGAAATAATTTAGGAAATAAGAAGGAAGATGCTTGTGTTTAATAGCTGTGTATATTTTCAAGCCTAAGAATACTTGCATGCTCTGTTAAGCTTTATATCTTAGAAGTATCTGGGTCATAAAATTGTTGGCTTTGTTACTGTTCTTGGTGGTATTTTGATTATTTTGTACTTGAGCACCAGTCAAGAATGGGGCCAGATTGCATGAGACCTCATACAAATTGGGAAAATTTACAGCCTAAGTAAACAAGGCAAGCATAGGGCAGAGGACAGCACAAAACACATATTCAGTCACACATGTGAATGCTTTCATGGCAGAAACACTGTAGTAGCACCATGAGATATTTTTAAGAGGCGGCACAAAGGAAGAAGGAAGTGAGACAAGGGTATGTCAGGTAAACAGAAAGTAAGAGAAGGAGGGACAGAAGACAGCCAGCCAAGTGGGAATGAGTTGAAGTGGAGGAGAATAGACTGAAGAAGAAAAGAAGGGTGTGAAACAGCACATGGCAAAATCTGTACTTCTTCTCTGTCTCCTTAATTCCCTGGCTCACTAATGCCATTTCTTTTCAGTATCCTTTCCCTCATAGTTTTCTTTCCATTTAGCTAACTCCTCTCCTGCATAAACCACAGTATACTCATAGTATAGTCAAACTGCAGCAATGTCTTTGAAAACTAATGCTTTTCTTAGTGGAATGGGCTGAGATTGCAAAGCCAACCTGCAATCACGCGCAAGTGATCAGGATAATACCTTTGCCAGGGTTCAACTCCTTTGCTTCTCCCAGGAGTCAAGAAATGCAGAAACAGAGGCATTAGGTGTAACAGGGAGACAAGCATTGTGTGCTGTTGGGAGTTACTCTCTGAACTATGTTCACCACTGGTAAGAGCATTGAGCTTGTGCAATGAATCAGTTTACCTGCTTTTTGTGCATGATGTGTAGTATCATTGAGCACTTTCAAAAGGCTCTGCCTGACTTACCAGTGCTCACAAACTGCAAATTATCTTTCTTCTGTGTTCCAACATAAAGCATTTACCTTTGAGCAAATCAACAGCACTTTTGTCCCTCTTCTCTGTGTTTATAGCTGACTAAATCACTGCACACGCAATGTAAGCTGGTAGTATCCAGTACGGTGTGCCACAAGCATTGTGTTACATCGGTGATTTAACAGAGTTGGCAGGTTTTCTCCCTACAGTTAACATGGGCTGAGGATAATATAATAGCTGCTATCTTCAATCCATATCAAACTGCAAAGTACTAGACAGGCCAAAACTAAGAGGCTCCTTACTCAGACATTAACTTTTGACAGAAATTCACATGATCGGTGTTGGCATTTCAGTATTTAGTGTAATGAGAATTGGTTATTTAAACTGACATTTGTTTGGAATGCTACAAATGCCAAGATGGGGAAGCAGCGATGTGAATTGTTCTTACGCTGTGCATTTCTCATTCTGCCTGCTTCAGAAGTGAACTCCTAGTTATTTGCTTTTCTAATCACCGATTCGCTATAGGATGTCACAGGAGTCTACAAAAGCTACCTCCAGACTCTGAAATAGGAGCTATTATGCCATGTGCTGTAAGTTACAGATACGGGAGGCAGAAAAGTTGAATAATTTGCCTAAAGTTACACAGGAAGGCTGTAGAAATCCCAAGAGCTTTCCAGAAAAGCTGTGAAGGAATCATTTGACAGAGCATGCAGTTTAATTGATACTATGTTGATTTCACGAAATCTGTTTTGTAAAACTGATGTTTTATGTATGCTCCTACTAGGAACAGAATGCAGATACCCCGAGTCCCATTCTTTTGGTCTGTTTTTTAATTCTCTTCTTTCACCCCTGGTGCACTTTAACATCAGTGATTGATGAATTACATGTACATGTTTAGAGATCAAAGTGTAGCTCAGGGAGCCAGGTGGATAACAGTGCATTTTGCAAATCCTGTCCTCTCCCACCTTTCGTCCCTACGCTTTTTGTTCTGATTGTCCTCTATTGGCTCAGTGTTCTAAATTGAACAATTTCTGATGGTGCCGGGCAGCTTGACTTCTTACTGAAATTCAGGATGCCTGATGACTCTCTGCCCTTTTACTGGGAAGGCAGCCAAATTGACACTGGGAATGTGTAGGTTCTGAAAACTGAGGTTGAATACAACTACCTGAACAGGTCAACCAAATGTTGACAACATTATTTTTGAAAGAAGTGTATTCTTCCACTAAATGAAATTTTGTTCTCTTAGGTGGCTGCTTTTCCTGGAATAGTAATGATTATATATATAAAAAAAAAATTCATAGAAAAAAACCCAAACATCAAAACTCTGAAACATTTAGACCCTGAGGTATTGTCCTTGGCATTATATGGTAGTGGTGGTTAGGCAGCCTTGTCTGCCTCCATAGGTGGCTGTTGTATTGCACCGTAGTATGGATATCCATGAAGCCCCCTTACTGAGAGGAGAGACTGGGCACTTAGTATGAGAAACAGCTCAAATATGAAGCCCAATTTGCCAGGTGAAGAAGCGTATTCCTGGTAGTGTTTCTGAATCGCCTGTTTCCTTTCACAGGTGAATTATTTCAGCATTGGGGGAAGCTTTCCAGGAAAAGGCCAAACAAAACAAAAAAAGGGTCCTGCCAGCTCTGCCGAAGGGCAGCATTCAAGCTGTGCTTGAGGTGAGACTGGCTTACCCTGCCCTTAAGGACAGCTGCCTGTC
This sequence comes from Pandion haliaetus, assembly GCA_013401275.1. Classification (NCBI taxonomy): domain Eukaryota; kingdom Metazoa; phylum Chordata; class Aves; order Accipitriformes; family Pandionidae; genus Pandion; species Pandion haliaetus. The sequence continues at coordinate 57,357 of VYZV01037790.1, read as the reverse complement.
TGCATGCTCTTCTCCAGTAATTTGTTTTTGCTCCTCACCTCTCCAGACAAAATGCTTTCAGAACTCCCTCTAAGCTTCCCAGGAAGAGCTATCATTTGGCCTAAGTGCTTCCTTAATGAACATTTAATTGCTCTGCTCTAATTGGAGTCTGAAAAACATATCATTAAAAAAAAGCCTGTAATAAGCTGTTTTAAACCAGGATTTGGTGAGCAATACTTTCCTAGCCTAATCTGTATCTCTTACTTGAATCCTGAATAGTATGTTTACCTGGAGATTTATTTTGAAAAGGCTTTCTATGTAGATCTCAACATGACTTTTTAGCATTTGGCTAAGTTACCATTTGTCTTCAGCTGGCATTAGTTGAAAATATCTTTTGCTGTTCAATCTTCCAAGAATTCCCAGAAGGAGATAGCGAGCTGTCATTCCTCTGCTATCTCTCAGAGAAACTGACCACTTGTCGGCCAAATGAACTCTGAATTAATCTGGAGGATTACCTGTCAGGAGCTCACAGAAATGCTCCATGAAACAGCCCCATGGTAGAGTAAAATGCCAGAAAAACAATAAAATCAAATAACACCGGTGGTTAATTCTCAGTAGTTAGATCCTTTAGAAGTAGAGCCTTGGTGGAAGCAGGAAAGCCCCTTTGTGGTTTTTATGTTGTTCTCATTAGTTTCATGCAAGAGGTACATTAGGTGGCTAAAGGAATTTTCCCATTGTCCAGACTGTGGATGCGTTTTTTAACCTGGCTCTGAGGCTTTCTAGACCTACTGTAAATGGTGCCACTTTTGAGTGTCCATCAAATTCACTTCTTGCTGTTAGCTATCAAGTGCCCAAACCCAGAATGTAACTATATCTCCAAGCACTCAAAGTTTATTTATGTGTCATTTGGTTAATATTTTATGGGGTTGTTTTGTTTCTTCATTTCCTCTAAAAACAACTGTAAAGGCCTCATTTTCTTGTAGTGTTTATTACGACTCACTTCATGGAGATACATCTGTGCTGTACTGAGCTATACTAAGTTGAGCTATCTCAGAAGCAACATTGTGGTCAGAAGTGTGGCCATGCTGAATGACATCCCATTTCTCCTGTTCCATATTTATTCTCTCCTGGGACTTCCACAGTCTATTTACAGGCAGAAACAGGATTTCCTTGCTTTTCAATATGACCTGATATGAGGAAAAACACTGCCATTTTTTTCTGCTTATCTTGACCACCAACAAATACTGCCCAAATTAAAATCCATATTCCGTGTTTAGTTGATGCTTTTCATCAAAGTATAGAAATCAAATAGAGCTGCTTATCAAGAAGAGTTCTATTTTTCCAAGTTCACCCATGCACAGGAAAAGTGACTGCACTGTATTTGCTGTCTCAAAGTCTTGTTAACCGCTTGCAAACAGCTCATAACTTCCAAAGGATTTTCTTCACCTTCCTTTTCTTGGATCGTTAAAGCCAGGGATGGCTACAAACCAGATATGCCACTACCAGATGTCATGCTTATTTCCACGTGCAGCTCTGCCAATGCATCTTCACCTTCATTTATCCTATCCTTTTACCTCCTTGCTCTTTTTTTAAAAAATGGAATACCAGTTAGCTGTATACATGGCGACTAGCATGAAATAATATAGCTTTGTTAGACCATGAAATCTGTAGAGGCTAAAGACTGCTCCAGTCATAGCTGTAGTGTTCTCTCTGAAGTGGAGACGAGATGCAAGTCTGATCAAACTGGTTCAGAAGTCCACAAACTCCCAGCAGTTTCAGTCAGATTTGAACCAGCATCACAAGACTGTGAACATCTGCCAACAACAAAGATTGAATCAGAAGGTGATGCAAATTATGATTATTCTTTTGGGTTACACCATTGCACAGGCAAAGAAAGTTGTGAATAACTGTACTACGATCGTAAACTTTTCACTTTCTGTGGAAGACCTTAGCAAACCATTTCACTAATCTATAGGACAGAAGTGTCTCTAGGACCTACGCAGAACTTTGAGAAAGAGAGTAAAAAGTGCCAGAAAGAAACCAATAGGTGATAAATAGATTAAAGGCAGTTCAGTACTGAAGAATATGCTTGCAGGGCAATTACATAGTCTACTAATCCCAAATGCTACTAATGATTGTTACTGTAGTAAGAAGTTGGTATGCACCATAGCAGAGCAATAAACAGGTGCTGAGATAGTCACTGGCACAGAAGACAGCCTGCTAGTTTTAAGATTAAGAAGTTATTCTGCAATGACAAATAAGCCTCAATGCACAGAAGAAGAGCGATCATATGAGAGCAACAGGGTGGTGTGTGTACACACTGGATGTTTCTCACCATGAATGTGCCAGCAGAGCATGTAGACTTCTGAGAGAAGCAGGTTCTTCCACTTTCACACCGCTATTGCCCTATAAACATTTCATTCATTTCTAAAGTACATCTTGCAGATTAGGCTTCCACTCATTGTGTTGGTTATAGCATTTGGTCTTAAATGGCTAATAATATAGGACTGCTATTTCAGGTGCCTCCGCATGAAATCTGATGCTGAGTGCCCCAGAAAAAAATTAACCATTTGTGACAGGAGTGGGATCAAATTTGCTGCTGTGTGGAAAACGTGTTTGCCTACACGCCCACTGTGTGTCTGTTGGTGCTGGCTGTAGCATTTGAACAGAGAGGCAAGAGGACTATTTTGGTGAATGTAAATATTAGCAATAGTAAAAAGAGAAATTACAACTGTGCTTTAAAATGGTCCTCTTGGTAATAATATTCTTGCTCAGATAATAAAGGATTTTGTTGCCTGAGGTCACCAGAAAATGTTTCTTGAATGCCTTAATGGCGCCATCTGAGCAAATCTTGATAGCAGGTAACTTTTATCAAATGGCAATATATTTATCATTTCCATTCCACACCCATCCTTCCCCAGCCCCTTTCACTTTTCCCCTGACCTAGACCCTGCAATGTCGCCTTCCAGACTGTGAATCACTCCTCTCTCCCTCGCACCCCCACGAAATGTTATCATCACGCTTGCTTGAACCCTGACATTTGATTTGTGTAAACTAGGATTGCTGTGTGTCTCAGGCTGACATTTTATTCAGATTCCTTCTCTGAGGAAAACTCAGGGAAAACAGGGAAACATACTCCATTTCCACAGAATGGCAAACTGTATTCCCATAAAAGCAAACCCAGTAAAAAGTTTGGAAGTTTTTTCATAGCTAAATGACCCTTTCATGTTGCTGGACTCTTATAGTGCTTGGAAAACAATATGTAATACCACCAATGTACATGTATTTAAAATTTGTATATACAAATACATATGCATTTTGTAAATACATTTTCCTAAGCTGTCCTTGAATGTGGCTGCTGTGACTGCACTCCTTGCCTGCTCTAACCAAGGGAGGCAGCATTGATTTTGTTCTCTGGGTTTTTGTAGGTTTTTCTGAAAGCAAGGGAGAGGCTTGTGCCTACATTGCATTTTACTTTAATGTATGGGCAGGCTTTCAGGCCTTTGTTGTTGGGACTATTCATGTGCTTAAGTGTTTTGCTGGATTGGAGCCACAGAGCGGTTAATGAATTAGTGCACATACCAGGGTATAGCATTCTATTTCTTCTTTCCAGACAGTTTGCATTTCCAGTATTTATATAGGATATAGGGTGACCAGATAGTGTATGTAAAAATGTCTTCTCAGTAGTATTTCTGTATCGCCTTCTGGTAGTTGAATTATCTTCCCCTTTTCTTCCCATCCAAACTCCATTCCCTAAAGAAAAAGTGTATGTGGTGGCCATTGTTGCCATACTTTCTTCTCTTCTGTGAAAGTGGCAATGTATGAATGTATTTTCCTCGTGGTATGCCCCAGACAGTGTTAGAAACAAAATTTAGCTGCCAAATAATTAGAGTGATAGTGGCAACAGGTTTCAATGCAGGCTGACAGCAGCTTCTCTGAAACCATTTACCCAATTCTGTGCTTCCAGCTTCAAGTATGGGAGAGTAGTTGTGCACCTCTTTGGCAAATTTCTCCTTTGGAATGAAATTTCGATGGTGGCATTTGAATTGGGAAAACACATGTTTGTACACAGCTTATTAGGCAGCACATGAGTTCTCATTTTGCTAAATTATTTGTGATCTCCTATATTGATACTTTTTCTTAGTAGCAAATTGACCAGGTAAGCTGACCACACTGGCACTGCTTTGTGTGGCATGTGCTGTCAGTCACCATCCCATTTATGTCACAGCTGTGTTGGGCCCTGGTTTCCACTTTTGATTAATATTCGGTGGCTTTCTCAAAGCAAGGTCATGCCCCAATACAGCCAGTAGTGCCAGAGTTCCACCTTGCAGGAAGCAGTGCTGCTGACTGCATCTTACCTTGCATGTTGGCACTATTTCTGGGCCTGGTAGGCCTTTTTCTGTCCTGCATCACGATGCTGTCTCCAATGCTTGGTTGCATTAACTTTTAGTTCCTGTGTGGACTAGTAGACCAGCAGTAATTTTAAGGCACTGGTATGTATTGTTTTCTCACAGTGCTGCTTCTGAGGTAGTTACCTATTTTTTAATAGAGCACCTTTCATTCTCAAGTATCGCAGGGTGCTTTACAGATGTGATCCTAGGAAATGCCATTACCTCTGGACAGAGATGGTTGAAGATGTGGACAGTATGGGATGTATGTTCAGCACGCTCTGGGTTTTATTGAAAGCAAACTGTAATACTCCCAGTAGTGAAGAATACCAGTATCAAGTGAACAGAAGGAGGAGCAAGGGATTGTTTTCCCTTCACCATCTCCCTGAGGAACAACTGGAACTCATCAAGTAAGAGGGGATAGAGACAGGTGGAGACAAAAGCCTTAGGTTTGATGTTATATAGAGTGGATATGCTAACAAGCAGCCAGGGTCAAAGAGTGAACAGCAGATGGACTCATTCCTTGAAGAGTGCAAGCTCCGTCACAGAGAGGAGTAAGGGAAGAGTGGATTACAGTGAAAGCAAAGTCACAACTAGTAGCTACTCTGCAGGTAAAGAGAGGAAAACTGGAGTGGTAACTTGCAAGCGATATTATGACAGAAGAAGGCTGGCAATGCAGTAGCTGTTGGCCAACATTACATTAACTTGGGAGTTGGACTCGATGATCCTTCTGAGTCCTTTCTAACTCGAGATATGTTATGATTCTATTAATAAGGGAGTTAGCCAGAAAACCAACACAAAGAGGGAGGATACCTCAGGAAAATGTAACTACACTGGGGTCAGAGAATGACAGAAGAAAACAGGATGAGTGATATTAAAGGAATAGGAGGGCAGAGGAAGAATGCCAGATCCTTGCTTGGAAGTCTCCCTTGCATTATCTTCCCTCTCCCTACATAAGAGGAGGCAAGTAGTTCAGCCACCTCTGTTGGTTAGCCTACCCTTTTTTTCCTTACCTAAGGACTCTGAACAGAAGCCCCACTGAGATGGGGCAATGAAGAGACAGGTTCTGCGCAGGATATGTCATACTTATTTGGACAGTTAGACAACGGACCCTCCATTGTGCCAGAAGATACTTTAAAGAAAGTACATGCAATTTTTGTGTTTCCAGGGACCTGCACGATGCATCAGATTACTGTGGTGAGTTCTCTTGCCTTTACTGGGTTATAGAAGGGAGTTACTTATTTCCTAGAAAGTTAGGAGAAATCTCTTGGGATCCTTTCTGCCCCTGTTATGTTTGTCAGCTTCTGTAAAGCAATACAACCTGACTTTAGTTTGTTGAGAGGGGAAGGGGATGAGTAGTTCAAAATTACTCTTTTAAATTGCTGCAAACAGCCTCAGTAAAAAGTAGTTAGTGGTAACTGTGTTGTATTGTATACAGTACAGGGCTGTGGGTTTGTTTATCCACTGAAAAGTAAGTAGGAAGTGTGAAAGAAAACATATCGGGGCACAGTCAAATATATCTGTACTTATAGCCAGTCAGTGTATTACGTGCTTATTCATAAAAGTGTATATCCCTTCACACAGCTGGAATCTTCTGAAGATGTGCTGATATTAAACATATAAAGAATAACTGCTGATTTTTTGAGGTAGAGAGGAGTTATTCTCTAACACAGTGTAAGCACAGTAAAATATTTATACAATCATTAAACTCCCTGCATTGGATCAGTCATTTACTAAGCTCATTCTCACTCCTTATAATGTTAGCAGCAGGCCTCAGTTGACAGTATCATTATGACCAGCATAGATCTCAGGCTAACACTACTGTCGCCTTTTTGTTTTGAGTCTCTGATTACAAGTAAATGGATTCACTCTGAGATGCTGTGACGGAAAAAGACTTATTCCTGCTTTCAAATCTACGGACAGCATAGAGTCATGCTGCCTTCAGCTGCTCCTGCTAGATGAATACAGTGACTGTGTGTAGCACCCTCCTGTGGTGCCTTGTGGCTTTTACTGCTAGTTTCATTTTCTTATCAGCACTCTGCCAAAATTAGTGTTTTGATACTGACTCGCAAGTTGTAGCCAAGACTGAGGACAGAAAGCTAGCTGTACAGTAATGAGCAATTAATGTGATACTGGATCTTATTCTTATTTCTCGGTACTACCACATCTTTTCCCAATTCTGCCTGCCATCAGATGTTGAAAAATATTTTATTGCTTTAATCTTCTGGTTTCTGAATGTATTTAGTGTAATGTTAAGAAGGTATTTGAAAGAAGGAGAAATAATATGAAAAGGAAGGGGTAGTGTGAATAAGTACCCTTCATCACACCTCTCAAAATTCCTTATTCTTATTTGCTGGTAGCATCCCTTTTACTCCATTTCTGACCCCTTGTCTGAGCAAGAAATTGTCAGTCATGCTGAAGTTAGTTTAAATACTTTGTATAGGAATGTTCACCTAAATGATCTCTTTCTACAGTTTACTTCAAGAGTTGAACTTTGATTTCCAGGGTGTAGATCAAGCAGCATTTGTCTGCTGTGATGCTATTCCATTCCATATATTCTACTGTATCTTCATCATCTTCATATAAAAACACTGCAATATTAATCTGTATCATCAGTAGCAGTTATTTCTATCGTATATTGCTTGTTTGTATTCTCATCTTCTCCACAAGAAGGGTGTACAGGATCTCATCTTTCATTTCCCCTTCTTCCATTCACCTCCAGGAATGATGGATTCACCTCCAGTCATAAACCAACTTTACCTTTCTCAGGGAGAATTAAACCTCGATGAAGAAGTGAGTTTTTAGCTGGGGCATTCACAGTAGGGTTTTTTTAATTCCTTTAAAGATGATGAGAAACTGGGTGTAGAAGACATTTGAGATATGAAACACAAGTTTGATGACACTTCGGTGGAAGCCAGTGTAGGAAATGGAGGGGATATCTGATGTGCCTAATCTAGGTAATGCACTACAGTTTTTTGTAGTGTAGCACTAGCATTTCCTAAGCACTAAAGGTTTTGATCCTGGGTGTATCACCTTGCTGTGGTCCCACTGAAAGAGGATAACATCATTAAGTACTGAAGCCAGGCTTAATGGCCAGTCCCCTTTTAGCTGGAAGGTATAGAAGGTGCTGATTGTGAACTTCGCTGTGTCAGGGTGTACTTGGAAAGGAATGCAAGAGGCTTCTGGAGCTAGGGATAGAACTGACTAATTAACTATCAACCAAAAGAGACTGCAGAGTGTCTGCAAGCTGGTCAGAATACTGTCCTGTGTCCAACTGCATCATTTGCTGTGGGTTAGCATCAGTCACACTGTTTCACGGTGATACTTTTAGATTGACAGCTGAAATGCAATAGCGATAGAACAGACTGATTCAGTTACAAGGAACTACTCAGCAATGCATTTCTACAACAAGGGATTAATTTTCAGATTATGCTTTGTTGACTTGTGTTTAAGCGTTCGGTTCCTTCAGGTACAGAATGACTTTTTTTGAATGAATAAAGGTCTGCTACCTCCATAATAAAAAGACACTATTCCATATGGGTTTGAAAAACAATCATACCAAAATTAGGTTGAACTGATATGTTTCAGATTCTTGTTACCTGTTAGAGAACATTGCTCCTTTTTTATGATACTAAATTGCTGTTATGTGTCACTGTAGAAAAAAGAATGGTTAGGTGAGTGATGGGAGAAAGGCTGACAGAAAAGCACTAATTAAATACTGTTTTGCAAAGCCCTCATTGAAATTCATAGCTTGGTACCTTTGGGGACTTGAAAGTAGGGGAGATGGAAAGATTTCAATTAAAACCGTATTTGTATGGTTCTTTGTGAAGCCAATCATTGCCTTTTTAATATAAATCATGTAAGTATCTGTCTAATACGCTTTACAAACACCAAACATTGTGCCTTGCAACAATGAATGCTTTAATAGGTCTCAGAGCAAGATATTTTGAAATAAAATAAAAATCCCATAGACCTAAAATTTTATTCAGATCAAGGCTCTGGGATTTTTTTTAGCACAAATGCAGTTTTAAGTAATTTCTGCATTGATTGACTGATTAGAAAATTTGAAAGGAAAAATATACTTTCAAAAAGAAATACAGTTGCTTAATTAATTCAGGTATTTGTGTTTAGCTATGGTTGTAGTTGCCATTTACAGTTTTTTAATGTACACAATGTTATTCTTACAAAGCTTTTAGATTTTTTAATTTTTTTTTTTTCTTCTGTACTGGACTTCTGTAGCATAACACCTCACTGAATTGGTCTGGGCAACCTCAGTCAACAAATAACAGGAATATAGCAATATATGGCTAGAAAAGACCACCAGGGCCATCCACTGAAGTCAGTTGCAAGAGACACATAGTTCAAAAGGGTTCAGAGAACATCTATTCCAGATGCAACTAGATACCACGAGCCACAAAATGCTTGTCAGCAAAACAAACTCAAAACTTACACTGGAACCCCAAAAGCCACAAAACTGTAATTTACAACAGTAAGAAAAAGAAAAAAATCCAGGCTGTTGCCAGGTCCCTAGACCCTTGAAATCATGGGGAACTTAAATGAAATTCCCAGATAACCCTAGTGTTCTGTGCCCAGTTATAAAAGACAGCAGATCCAGAATGATCACTGTTGAACTGTGTACAGTAAGAATTCCTCTTGTCCCTAAATCTCCTGGGCAGAATACGAAGAGAGTGTACCAATAAACAAACACTGGCACGTGCTTTGAATAGCTATTGGTAACAGCAATAAAACCTACCCAGTCTAAGCAGTATTAGTCATCTTCTTATCAAATCATGAGCTCTGTCTCACTCCTACATATCCAAGCAAAGCCAGGATTTTCATACCATGGCTTGGGAGAATCGCTCTAACCAAGTCAGTGCAGACAGTGGGATTCTGGTCAAAGTGCCTGAGCAGAGTGGAGCTAAGGCAATTTTGCAGAGGGGTGCAGTCTTTTGGTTCTGATTAGATCTCATGCAACACTTGAAACTGTATCTTGAAGCCACGAGGTTTCGAACCTATGAATCTCTAGAGCATTGGCCTGAAATGAACAGGATTTCTTGGCAGGAGCACAAATGGCAGAATATTAGGTCAGTGCCCTTTCCAGGGAAAATTGCTCATGAGTTTAATCTTCTTCACTCTATCTGGGTTTGTGTGAGGCATCTATGATGACACTTGAACCCTTAACTGCTGCATCATCGGAAGCAGCAGAGCGATTAACAGGCTTTACAGGAAAGACAAATACCAAAAGACTGGTCATTCTGATAAGATAAATTCTACCTCCTTTATGGATACAGAATGACCAAGGAGGATGTTACAGAATGCTTTATTTGAAATTAATGCTTTTACTTAATACCACACACACTCCCCCAGTTCTGCTTATCAACTCCTTTTTTTTCAGAAGTTGCCTTAACTTTTTGCTTGATCAAGGAGCTTATCTAGTGAAGCACTCTGCTGGTTTTATTTCCGCAGATTTCTTACGTAGAACTGCTCACGTTATGTCCATAAAAAAACTTTGTTACAGTTCTGTTATCAAGAAGAATGATTCAGGAGTCAGAAAATAACTGTGATTTAGGACACGTTTTCTCATGGTCAGTGGAACATTTTCTCCCTACCCATGCCACCACAATAACCCCTGCTACTTCTGTCTCCTTTGTGACCTTGACCCCAACCATGCCCCTCCTGTGTCCCCAATGTCCTATGAAGATGGAAGCCGTGTATGCTGTTGTGGGTTCTCAGCTGCGCTTTTGTCGATAAGTCCTATTTTTTTCCTGTGTGCTGAGTGAGTGAGTGGTATGCCAGCTAAAGTGGGTAGCTCTTGCACTGAAGTTGCAGCCTTTCCCGGCTGGCGACACCAGTCTGGTTCTCTTCTCTCTATTTGGTTGCCAATTTTCACAAAGCTTGTAGGAATGTAATTATCTTCGATCTCTACCCTCTAGCTATGTGAGTTGGGATTGCCCAGTGGATTCAGAAGTGACTAAGTGGAAGGACTGGCAGATGGACAGACACCTCAGTTGCACAAGCATCATTTCCTTGTAAACAACAATAATAACAACTATCCATTAAATAATAATTACAAATTGTACCAAGAGTAACAAGTAATAAAAATAAGTATCAGTTCATTTATTTGGTAATTGTAGCAGCATTTCATTTTAAAGTAATGGCTACTTGAAAAGTTCAAATGTCTAGGCGTGCATTTTTCAGTTCTGAGATTTTTCTTCATTTTCTTTTTAAAAAGTTCTATACATAGCTTGAATAAAAATATATACTCTCTTAAAATTTATTGTATTTTTTGGCCATCCACACTTAATAATTATGGCTGCTCTACTCAGGTTTAAACATAGTAAGAACATAGTCTGCCAGTGGCAAAGATTGTGCGTTTTACACTTTGAAAAAGCACATAGCTATCACTTAGGTGATGAATATTTCAGCAGAGGAGCTGGCATTGAACAAGATGATGCTATTTTCTTTTTATACCACTAAGATTCTTAAAAGACTTACTTCACTGTGGTAATTGCAGTACAAGTGGTGAAAATCTCTGATGCAATGCATTTGTTTTGTGGATGGTACTGTGGCCAAAAAATACATTTAGGCAGCATTACTGAAGTGCTTGTGGAAAACTAGTGTTAATTTGTATTACAGTAGCTTTTAGGTCAGGGTCTATTGTGCTAACTGCTCTACGCTCCATACAGAAAGAGAGAAAAGCTGAGAGGTTGAGACTCTCCCTTGCCATTCAGATAGACAAAAGATATGTATCCCTACTTTACAGGCAGGAAAGCATGGTATTCAGCTGGGCTCCCTAGGGAGAGAATGCTGCCTCCTGATTTCTAGCCCACTAGATTTCTAGCCTTACTACCAGTGTCAGGCAAACTGTTCATTAGTTGAAAAATCATATTTATGTAACCTGGAATGATAAGCAAACTCAGAGAGAAATCAGAAGACTTACTTGGACAGAGAAACAGTATTTTGAAATTAAACACACATACATTTCATTTAGCTTTTAGGAAAAAAATGGGTAAAATACCTGAAATAGTTGCGGATAAAAAATTACTTTTATTGTCTTTAAATGAAACCGTTGGTGCTTCATTTTGCCAAGAAAACTGCAAAAAAAAAATCTGTTGAACCTAAATGAAACAAAAACCAGAAGTGTTTTAGACTTGCACAAAGCCACCCCCCTTTATGGGTATGAGGGAAAGAGGTTCTCCAAGGCTTCGGCATTCAGGCTCAAGTCAGTAGTAGGAATGACTACAAACTCTAACCAAGAAGTGATTCAGAGCACTTGAGTTTAGGAGCTGAGGCTCTCTGGAGAGCAGAAAGCATCTCCAGAAGGCCACCAGGAACACTGGTATTACATGCCTAAAGTTAATAGTGCAAATACATCCTTTTGCCTTTGAATTTTATGTGAATTGAGTCCTGTAATGTAATGTCAAGAGCTGTGAAGATAAGCTCACTTCTATTTGAAAAAGAAGCCAGTTACATCCTATTTTAGGTCTACTAAGGCATCAAGGAGCAGAATTTATTCCACCGGTATTAAGGATATAAGCAGAATGCATAGATGTGTAAAATGTATAGCATGCATGTAACATTTGTCTCAATGGCAATTAAACCCCCACTAAGTAAACTGAAAATAAATTTTCCTTTTAAATTCTGAAATAAAACTCCATTGCACCCCAAATTTTATTTTATATGGTAAAAACTTGTTTAAAGTTATTTGAAACTCTGGCAACTTAGCCTTTTAAAAAAAGATATTTGCCAGTATTTTCCAATATACGTACCTAACTATTAGGGTTTGTGTGGCGTGGTTTTCTTTGGTGGCAGGGGAGGGGAGCTGCAGAGATGGCTCCTTTAAGAAGCTGCTAGAAGGTCCCCGGCGCCAAAATGTCGGACCCACCTCTGTGAGGGGAGTGACGGTGGTAGCGCCTCTGGGAGAACATATTTAAGAAGGGGAACCGGCAGTGTGGGGGTTGCGAAACGTGAGAGGAACATCTCTGCCGATACTGGAGTCAGTGAAGGAGGAGGGGGAGGAGGGGCACCTGAGGAGGCTGATGGCCCTGCAGCCCGTGGTGAGACGGCAGGCTGTCCCCCTGCAGCCCATGGAGGTGAACGTGGAGC
>VYZV01037790.1:33616-44739 GCA_013401275.1 Pandion haliaetus | reverse complement strand
CTGTTCCCCTGCGCCGCCGGGGGGAGGAGGTAGAAAGCATCGGGAGTGGAGCTGAGCCGGGAAGGCGGGAGGGGTGGGGGGGGAAGGTGTTCTGATGTTTGGTTTTCCTTCCTAATACCCTTGTGTGTTTGATTTGATTTGTAGTAAATTAAATGGATTTTGTTTCTTCCCCAAGTTGGGCCTGTCTTTTGCCCGTGACCGTAAATGGGGAGTGATCCCTCCCAGTCCTTGTCTCGACCCGCGAGCCTGCCTTTGTATTTTCTCCTCATCCCACCGTGGCCAGGGGCGGGGGTGGGGGGTGAGTGAGCGGCTGCATGGTGCTTTGTTACCGGCTGAGCTGAAACCACGACTCTTAACTGTGTTCTGTATTATGAGTCTAGCCACCCTTAATGATCTAGAAAAGTGGTCTTGGTTTTAGTCAGAAAGCTGTTGGGTAAAAGTAAAGGGGAGTCAAGTGTGCAAGTGTGTGAGTTGGTGCTTACTTGCCAGTTTATTTCTGTGGAATTAGCAGCAGAAAGGCTAAAAAGGAGCGTGCTTAAGAAATGTCTCATCTGCCTTAGGAGTAAAATAATTTCTTTGCTCTTAAGGAAAAGTGTGGAATGGAATGATCTGTTAATAATGAAAAAAACCAGAGTAGGTAGGGCATAGGGAACATTCCAGAGGGCATCTTCTTAGATGATAAAACAAGATGGTAAGTGGTACTTGTTGAGAGTACAGGTCCATCTTGCCTGATATCCTGTCTCCAGTAATAGCCATAAGTATCTAGGGAAGAGGAGAAGCGGGGCAGGCGCACGTGATACTTCCTGGCACTGTTTCCAGCTCAGGGGGATTTCCTAAGCCTGGTGTGGTTTGTCTGCTTTGTAGCCATTAGTGGATCTCTCCTACACATACTGTTCTTGTCTACCTTTGAATCCACATAGGCACTTTGCAAGGAGCCCCACAGGCCTACTGCCTCTTGTCTGAAGAGCTGCCACCTCCTGTTTGTCTCATTGTGGCTCCTGTTCCCTCCATTTGGTGGCCTGTTGTTGCCAGGGTGCAAGAGAAAAAGAACTGTTGGTTTGGGTATGCTTTTGCACATTCATTCATAATATTGTAGATCTGTACAGTACCCACTCACTCTAATGTCACTGCATACATCTGGTCCAGCCTTGGCATAGGCAGCCCTTAGCTGGAACAGGTAAACCAACCTGGAATGCAGCAGCAGCTGCAGAGCCATGCAGAAGTGCACTCCCCCTTCAGCAGTTGTACTGGGGACCGATGAAGTTGCTTTACCAGGTCCTCCAGGCCCAGGTGAGCTGCTTAGGCCGCCCTGTGTGTTCACGCAATGATGTGCACAAGACCATAAACCTTTCCAGAGCAATCACAAGTTCAGTACAAAGATTTGTGTGTGAGTACCTCTGCAAAAGTTAGCTCAGGTACAGTCTTATTAACAAATCAGCATGCAGAAATGGACAGATTGCTTCTGATGGAAGATGGCCTGTGAGCATACAATACTACATAATTTTGCAGTTAGCCCAGTCTGACTGAACTGATCGGCAGCTTAGTTAACCCTCAACGTGGAAATAGAGCGAACAGTGAAATAGAGCCAGTTACTTTACTTGCATGTGACACCATTTGCCACCCATATCTAACGAGTGTTTTACTGGTTATCAGAATGCAGTAAGGTTTTGCTATTAGCTGTCGGTTTGGAGAGGGGGTCCATGTAAGAAGGGGAAGGTGAGGCCCACTGGGTACTTCTTTGGTTGAGGTTTTCTTTCAGTAGTTGAATTTTTTTTTTTTTCGACAAGCAGTGAAATCTATAGTTTAAACTTTCCAGCATGTATAAGCCAGCTCAGATTTATTAGAATGAGTAAAAGTGGATGCTTCTTCCTAATTTTGATTCCACCTTTGTTAGGGGTGAATCCAAAACAATGTAGATTCAAGCTGGTGTGCATCAGAGAAATAGCAGGAGTTTGCTTACTTGGAGATTACATGGTATTCTGTGTTTGAAGAAGTAGTAAGGGAAACACACACAAAATATGAAGCATTAGAGAGATTTTCTGAATAGTTAAAACAGGACTAGTTTAGCAAAAATGTCAAATCTGTTTCAAAGTAAATATTGAGTGTAGCTCAAAAAAAACCTGCAACTATATTTCCCTCTCTCCAAATATACTAATTGACATAAAGTTCTCTTTTGTGTGGGTGGCTTACTATTAAGAAGGATTGTTTTTGTTGCACTTGGTAGTACAAGAAGGTCACTTTTTCTTCCTTTCTTAAAAAATACAGTGATGGTTTCTGCCAGTTACGGCTAACCAGGCAGGCATACTGCTTTGGTCCTTTCTGCGGGCTTTGCGGCTGGTAATTTCTCCTTCCAACAGCTTCATACTATGCTGCCTAACAATTATCTATCTAATATGGTCTTACTCTCAATATAAGTCCACCATTTTCTGCAATGTACTCTACAGTTCTGTTGCTTTCCTGAGACATTAAGTGGATACAGGTGTGGGGTGAGGCAAGAGGAAGCAATTAGACCAAGTATCAAAGCTCCAGCTCTGTACTGATATGAGGTGGAAAATACAAGTAGCAGAAATTAACTGTGTCAGGATGTCTGAATAACAGGGAAAAGGGATGGAAATATGTTGTTAAAAATGTTATGTTGGGGTGTTGTTCACTCCTTTGTTTGAATTACAGAAATAAATTTCAATTATCCTTTTACTAAGTAATAACTTAGTGAAAGGTTTAGGTCCAATCTTGCAAACTTTTAGAAGCATACTTACTTTTACTCCGTAAAGATAACTTAATGTGAAGCCAATAAGGTTCTTTGGTCAAAGTTAGCACAGTTGTCTTTCTAGGAAATAAAATCGTGGAAAGGAAAATGAATGGAGCCATGTTGTGACTCTAGTAGTAGCTTGTATTCTAGATAGTATTAACGCCTCTGTCATGTACCTAATCAGTTCTGAAGAAAGGAACTATAGAAATGATCCAAAGAAAAAAACAAAAAGAAATTTTGTCCTTTTTTTCAAAAAGTATCCCATCTGAACTGTGTATTTCTGAGTAAATAAAAATGGTTATGGGATTAATCCAACACTACTGATATCAGTGCATCTTTATGTTGAATTTCGCATGATTAAACACATAACCACTGAGGTTTTTGTTTAGTTTCCAAGAGCTTTTCTATTCATGCCATTCTACTGGAGGGTGTTGTTACCTTAATTGCTTTACGAATTCCTGTCCTATGATTTAGTTAGGTATAATAGGTTACAATGACCATGCTTCCAAAAGCAATAGATGTTGTCACAAATTACATAGATAAACCATTTTTTGCAAATAACTCATTTTTTTGTAGCACCTAATTCTTTCCCCTTCTAGTCATATCATGAAACGAGCCTGTGTTTCACAAATGTTAGCAGTGAAATTAACTTTGGAGGAATGAGTCTCATAAAACAGAACTGTGTTCTCAGCTGACGTTTTAGAGTAGCAGGTGTGTTCCTAAAGCAGATGGCATGGGCATAATGCAAGTAAACTCTTCACCCTTTTGAACAGTGGAAAATTTCTGTTTCTATGCTCTCCTAAGGAAGAATAAATTAAAGGCTATATTGGAGACTGATGCCAATACTGTTTATCTAATGCAGGCCTTTTGACACAAGCTCTTACTGAACAGTTTTGTCAACAGCTTCAAAAAAAGCAGGATGGGGCTTCAGACTGGAGCCATTTGAATTTCTGCTTTTCAGAAGTGACAGGTGTGTCTATAAGTCTGGTTGGCTACAGCCTGGCATTACATGGGCTAATTTTCAGAAGGAGAGTGCTTAGTAATTTCTGAAAATTATACTCCTTAAGCAGAAACCAAAAGTTAGATCCTGAAATACTGACACATCCATTTCTGAAAGCTGGCCTAAATAAAAAAGGAGCTGATAAGTCACTGTCTCAGTCAATGGAAATACTTCTACTTCTTACTAATGGATGCTGCATCAGACTCAGCATGCTTACAGCAAGTGAATTCTGACATCAAGAAGAATACACTTCATTTCATAAAAGGAACAGGGAATATTTGTGTTTAAAAGCATAGGTAATGCAAGCATATAAAGGTCCAAACTATTTTCTAGTGCTCTCTGACCTTTCCTCCTAATTTTTATTATGCAATTTTCAAGGCTATTAGGTGTGACTCAGCTTGCTTTCCCTTCCTTTGCAACCACCTTCCAATCACAAAAATAAGTTGAAGTGGATAACAGCTCTGGCCTTTTGCTCCCAGCACTCTATTTCTACTACAGTGTTGTTTTAATGGAATGACTTAGGTGGTCTCAGTTCAGATCCCAGTTGACTGTAGACCATATTATAAAACCACTGTGTACAGATTCAGTGGAATTGGCAGCCTTTGCTTGAAATAAATCCAGGGCCAAACAAGCATAAAGAATGAATTATTTCTTGCTTCTAGAGAGGGTCTCTTTAGGTCAGGGTTGAAAGCATTGGCAGGCCAGTGTAGGGAAGCTTCCACTCCAGCTGCCTGCATTGAAATTAGACTGTCGATAAATAGAGGACTACAGTTTTCAGGACTGCCAACTCCTTAACCTTCATTAGCACAAATATTTGCTCAGGATTTTATGAATGTTGTATTTTCAATGTCTACCATTGTATTTCATTCCTAGAATGATACTCTTCAGGACAAAATATTAGGGAGTTGTCTTTAACAGACATGCAGCAGCATGAGCAAGGTGTACAAGATTCTGTAATTTTCAAAGACAGGTTTCTGTAAATTTCTTAAAGCATTTCCTCTTGTCTATGGGTTATATGGTGAAGAGGTAGCATGAATTTTTCCTTTATAAAATAAGCAGGAGGCCCACAGGGACTCATAACCTGACTTCAAAAAACTGCTTTCTTAAGCCACTCCTTATGGCAAACTAGGAATCCCTGGAGAGCTGGGTTAGTCTGTGGTCTTGGCAGGGTTTTCTTTTGGCCCACCAGGTCTGGTGCAAGCACAGGTAGTCCCAGGCATAAATAACTCTGATTTTAATGAAAAAGATTTATGTGGTCATAAAGGAAAAGTTTCCCAGTGAGCCAGTTCTGTACGTGGCTAAATACCTAGCCACATATGCACAGAGAAATAGTGTCCTTTTTTTTCATATTCTTCCACCACATAAATAGAGATGACTTTGGATAAAGCTCCTACCACAGCATATGTTCACTTGCCGGAAGTTTCTTATCAGATGCACATAGATTTGACATAGTATTTGGAACAGATTAAAGAAAAAAATAGGAAGTGAATATCCCACAAATAGATAAGACATGGAAAAGAACTCCTCTCCCCCAAAACAGCATTTCAGTTTTGGATAATAGCTCTTCATATTTCCCGATCATGAATCCAGTGCAGCATCAGGGGTAGGGAAGTGTGGATCTAATACTTAAGTTAGGATGATCAGTTGCAAATATCTTTTCTTTTCACACCTGGGGATCTCTTCTAACTGATTTTCATCACCCTACAAGCAGAGCTTAACCATAGGCAAGGGGCACTTGAGCTCTCCCCTGATGACAGCTGCTTTGGCAGATTTCCAGGCATTTGAGGGCCATGCCCTAGCTCGCAGAAACGGAAGCTGACTGGAGTCAGATGTCAAAACTCTCTCCATCCTTTTTCTAAGCAGAATATAGGGGAAGATTTAAAATAGCATCAACAGCACTTTTACATTGAAATTTCAACAAATCTGACATTATCTTAAAGCTGAGGATTTACCCAAACTATGGAGGGCTTCACAGTGTGTTGCAGATGTCGTGTTAGAACAGTAAGGCAGTCATAGCTGGGATCATCTAATGGCATAAGAAAGGTAGGGATTGTCAGAAGAGACACAGTATTTGTTCAGACTTACTTGATAAGACATGGAAAACCTGGCAAGCTTTGAGCATGTAAAATCTTAAGGTCTGGAATAGAAACAAGAATGTTCAAAAGTAAATATGAACTGAGCACAATTGTTCCGTGTTTGACTAGATGCACTGAGGGAAACATTGGCTGTAGTGAGCAGGGGAAGAAAGGGTGATAAGATTATTATCTCCAGTGGGAGAAAAGAGAGAGAGGGGGGGTGGTAATTGTTCTTCGGGTGATACTGTTTCTTCCATTCAAATAACTTGGTTTATTTTTGTTACATTTTTTTATAAAAGCATATTGCTAAAGTGGCAAAAGTACAAGTGACAGATATCATCAGCATGAACTCAGTAGTAATTGCATAACAAATGGCTGACAATTTTATTATTAAAACCCTCAGAATTCATTTTCAAATGTTTAAAAAAACCATTTCACCAAGCATAACATGGTTCATAATTGCTGTGCTGAGAAATAGGTACCTTTAACAAAGCAAAATCCAGCAATGAAAGACCCAATCTAACTTTGAAGCTTTGAGCAAATGATCTTTAAAGGAGCCTTCCAAGTAAATTATTCAATAATTTTATGACAGCAAGACTTACTATAATTGGTGTTTTGATGATGTGATAAGTACGTAGATAGGGAGGTGTGCAAAATGGTTGGGCTAGAAGAGTGTTCTCTGGATCTATGTTGCAATTATAACCGTAGGAGTACCTCAAAATGAATGTATATAACCAAGTCAGAATTATGTGCTGTGCTTCTCTGTCCATATTTGTCTCATTTTGGAGAAGTCCAGCACTGAGCTGGGGGGAGAAAAAAGATGTCAAAACTTTTTAAGAATTGTTTGGAGACACCTAGTTTATGTAAGTGCTTCTGAAATTGCCCCTGAATGAACATGGGGAAAAAAATTATCTCTGGCTGTACGACAGTGAAACTGTTCCCCAATGACCTTGAAGCTGAAATCTCTTGCTCAGGAATTAGGGTAAATTTGTTTACAAACTCTTACAGTGGAGTGTAAGTACATACAACGATCAGTTCTTAGTTCAGGAGGGAATGTAGGGAGAGAAGATAAGATTTCTGACTATGCACTCCCCTTCTTTACACTCCCAGACTGCGGTACTATGTGAAGTTCCTTTCCACTCCCTTTCAATAATTTTATTTTATTTACAAAGCAAATTCTAAAATAGCATACAAATTATTTTGAAACTCTCCACATTTGGCTTTTCTTTTTGAAGACTGCATGGCCTATGCTTTAGATACTTCATCCCAGAGAGCCATTGCCATCTCCCTTAAATCCAGAAGCAGTGAGTCAGCCATAACCGTTTTCCAGCCTTTCCAGTCTTAGCTGAAAGATTAGGATGTTACAAGCATGTCATACTGTGACAAGGGCTTATTACAAAAGAAGAAAATATATCGTACATCTTGCATAAGAATGCATAGAGATACATAGATATGTTCAGTCTATAGTGCAGCTTTATGCACAGTGGTTTTTTTGCTTGATCAATATTATGTGAAATGTGTTCGTTTCAGGTCCACCTTCAGAAGTCTTTTTTTTAAAGATCTGCAATCAAAACATTTTATTATTTGAATATCTGTTTCAGTAAGACTTGCACATGTCAGTAAAGCGTAGCACAAGTTCCATGAGCTCCGCATGGCAATAGAATCTCTTCATTTTCACAGAATCATGGAATAGTTGAGGCTGGAAGGCAGCTCTGGACATCATCTAGTCCAACCCCTTTGCTCAAAGCAGGATCAGCTAGAGTAGGTTGTTCAGGTCTGTGTCCAGTCGGGTTCTGAATATCTCCAAGGACAAAGACTCCACATCCTGTCTGGGCAACCTGTGCCCGTGTTTGATCATCCCCACAGTAAAAATGGCGTTGCTTATGTTTTAGTGGAATTTCCTGTATTTCAGTTTGTACCCATTGCCTCTTGTCCTGTCATGGGGCACCACTGAGAAGACTCCGGTTCCATCTTCTTTACTTCCCCCCTATCAGCTGTTTATACACATTGATAAGAACCCCCACAGACTTCTGTTCTTGAGGCTAAATGATCCCAGCTGTCTTAGCTTCTCCTCATATGTCAAATGCTCCAACCGCTTAATCGTGTTCATAGCTCTTCACTGGACTCACTGTGGTATGTCCACGTTGAGCACTAGATGCATAAACAAAGAATAAATAGCCTTCAAATTTACAAGGTTTTTGTTTCAAAATACTATCTCCAGGCTAAAAGAATCACTGCCATGTCCTGAACGCAAATTCACGTGGGCTTGGAGGGGACAGTGTTTTCAAGGACTTGTCTCACACCCCCAGAAATTGTGCCAAATAATTACTGGAAGGGGCATTTGGATTTTCAGATCTAGAACTGGCTGCTTACAAAATTGTAACATGCTGTCTGCTTACTAACATTTTGTGAACAACTGTAATATTCCAGTATTTCAAGTTAAGCCTGCAAAGTAGGATTGTTTCTGTGGCCTTTTTTCTCTACACTTCAACTTTGTTGCTGAAAACCATTGTTTTTAATTTCTGGTAGGCAGATCTTTTTAAATGGTTAAAAGAAATCTTACAATACTTTTAGACCAAAATACGCTGTTATTCTTTGAAAACAGTTTAGACGGATGTTTTTGATTCATCTTTACTAAACTCATTGGCAGGGATTCTTTCCCTGGTTGTAGTTAGCTACTGAAAGGAAGTTGATCTTGGTTGGATTCAGTGGCCCAGCTGTAATCCAGTAGCAGTAATGATTAGTAGATGTACTTTATCGGACCTCAAGTGCTGCAGTACCACAAAAGAGGAGGCTTAGTCTCTCCGGGAGTTACAGCTCAGAGCCTTCATTCGTAAAGAATAGACTATTTGATTATATCCAATTTTTCTGTCCACATGTACATGTTGAAGTCATATCTTCATGATTTATGTTACCATGATGACTAGCAGTGGTGGGTCTGTTCCTGGATCTGTGTTGCTAGGCCTATTCATTCAGGTAGTGAGCAAGTACGGATCTGAAACAAAGATCTTTCCATTAAATAGGTAGAAGAGACTGAAGAGGGAAACAGAGGCATGGGAGTTTAAGTGAGTTTCCTTCAGGCATGGCAAGAGATCAGGCTTCCTGAGTTGTATTCCTGTACTCAGTCCAGTAGAGCAGCCCTTGAGGGTACAACTTTATCTGAATGCTTCTTCATCTGCAGCTTTTTTTTGTTGGCAGCTGTTCACAATTTCTTTATATTTAAAATGGATTTCTGATTAAAAAGCACAGATCATACAAGAAATAACTTTTACTTGAGTGGGTAAATGCATTTCCAAAAATTGGAGCTTAGGTGTGAATTCTTACTCACGTACACTCAAAACATTTATTTTCACAAATAATGTGTAATTCCAGCTTAAAAGTTGCTGTTTCAGCAAATGCTTTTGCCAGCAAATTATCTGTGTGAAATTCATTGAAAGCATGCCTAAAAAGGGAATGCAACATTCATGGGCATTTATTTTAAAATTCAGATGTGCAGATGTGCATTAGGCATTAAAAAAAAAGTGCCTATTGCATTCTAACTCAGGTCTCAAATCATACAGAATTTTATTGCTCAGAATCAACATCTGTGTAGACCATACTGGTGATGATCTGTGGCAAGTACTGCACCATGTAATAGTAGGGTTTAGCCCTGAAAAATACCATCAAATTATATAACTATCTCATCTTCTAAACCACAGAGCAGATACATGGTTAATACTCAGGGATCCAGTTGAGACTAATTATCAGGTGAGCTGCAAGGACATGTAATTATTGTGAAGGCCTACCTATGTTATTTACTGGTGTAGTTACCATATAAGTCAAATATACTTCAGGACTCTGTACTCATTTTCTCAGTGTAAAGTGTTATCATTAGTTTTTGTCATGGTTTTTCTCCTGGAATTCTTCTATTTGTTAGAGTTTTCAGCTCATGTTTCCCATTGCATCCTTATTGCAGCCGCCCAAAGGAAGGGCTCAGCCCACTTCTCACACAGGAGGGTCCTGAGGGAAGAGTCAAAAACCTTCCTTGCCATCCATCTTCCCAGCCCTCCACTTCCTTCAACATGCAGGTAGTTTTAATCACTTTTTCTCTAGTATAATATGCTTCTGGATTGCAGTCCCTGTGGACAACACAGCCAGTTGAGCCAGCAAACCTGACACCCGCAGTACTGCACTTCCAGCTTTCATTATTAAGTTTGCACATGGCAGCTCAGAAAGAGAGCATACTTGTTATAATAAAGTGCAGTGGCTAAAAGCTGAATAAAGGTTCTCTGTACCTCAAAAATGAAAGGCAACAACTTTAAGAGATAATTGATACCTATATTTCTTGGTACTTGCATAGACTTATGTGAACATATAAAGGTGAGGCACAACCATGGCATAAATGGTCACCAGTGATACTGACGGCAGGAAAGGCAGAGAATAGTAGGATGAAAGTACTTTGAAGTTTGGGAGGAAACATTGATAGATTCCCTAGATGTAGTTTTGCACTTCCTGAGTGAAATAGACTTGTCAGCTTTTCTACTGTATTTTGTAAGTTGTAGGTCTAGGTGCTAAGTCTTTTGCTAATCAGCTTTTTGTTCCACTATGCCAGTATATTACACTTAGAAAGTTTTCATTTTCATCAGAAGTAGTCTTGACATTTTTGTTCCCTTTACCTCATTTCAGACCTTCTCAGAACCAGCAGGTTTCATCAGTGTTACACATTGCACAGGACAAGAATCTCATAGTTTAACTGAAGCTGAACACAGTAATCTAGATGCTGGACAGTCTATTTTTAAAGAAACTATATTCCTTTGAAACAAATAATGTTTTCTTTGGTTGTCATGTGCTAGACTGTTGTCTTAGCCAGACACACGCACGCAGATCCACGTACACTCTTTTTCTAGTCTCTTAGTCATAATGACTGTTCAGTAATATTTTCTCACAATTTATTCATGATGTCCAAATCTTCTTTTCTATTTGCAGTATTAGAAGACATGGACCTGTTGGAGTGGGTCCAGAGGAGGGCCACAAAAATGATCAGAGGGATGGAACACCTCTCCTGTGAGGAAAGGCTGGGAGAGTTGGGGTTGTTCAGCCTGGAGAAGAGAAGGCTTCAGGGAGACCTTATTGTGACCTTTCAATACTTAAAGGGGGCTTATAAGAAAGATAAGGACAAACTTTTTAGTAGGGCCTATAGCAACAGGACAAGGGGTAATGGTTTTAAACTAAAAGAGGGTAGATTTAGACTAGATAGAAGGAAGAAATTTTTTATGATGAGGGTGGTGAAACACTGGAACAGGTTGCCCAGTGTCGTGGT
>VYZV01037790.1:1929-23965 GCA_013401275.1 Pandion haliaetus | reverse complement strand
GCAAGTCTATGAATTCTTTGACATCATGGTCAGTGTTCTATTTTGTAAGGAACACAATATCAAAATGAGCTTTGACTCTTGATCATGTTTAGCCCTACAAAAATGGTAAGCCTGATGTAAGATAATAATTTGATCTGTGCTCCATAGATACCTGTAGAGCAGTGGACAGTCTTCATTTCTTGCACAACATATTTTTGGGTTTAAATAGGTTATATAAGCATTAGTACATACAGCATTATATAATTATGAATATTCATTATATATAAAATTAGTACATATATAATGATACATATTATCTATAATAGTATTTAATATAGAGAGTTATAATTTATATAATATCATGTATCATTTTGCTAATTAGTCCTACAATGTATTTTCTGTTTATGTAAAAAAGAACATAGGAAAAAAATCTATTGCATATATGAAACTTTTTCCAGCCATCAACACTTAGAAATGTCTTTACATGTTGTGTTCAAGGTAATAAAGTAATCTTACTAGAATAGTAGAATTAGTATCAGATTTCTTCAGACAACATTGTCTGATTTGGGGTGTATTATGCCTTAGAAAGGTAGTGCCATAAGTCAAGGCCACAGGAGACTATTACTTCCCTGAAAAAGATTTTAAGAGTTGTGAGAATATTCCCAATGCAGAACAGGCATTGCTGAGGTCATTCTTCCACTTGGAGTTTGAAAGTAAACCCTCACACACATCTAGGGCCCTTCATCGTCAGTTGGTTCCATGAGGAATGAAGCGTCTTAGTTAAAGCTTCATAGGAACCCAAAAGAAGAATCTGTTTCATCCTGCTGCCTTGCAAGGTTTACTTACTACACAGCTTTCTTAAATAACAGAGTCAGAAAATAAACCTGCTAAATATCTCTTCTTGCTTCCAAAGGTCCTGATCCAGCACATACTCATTTTGTGTTTAATTACATGATGTTGCAAGAAGTTATGAAATTTTCCTGGCAAGAGTTTGGGATGTGAAGGAGTTCCTGCAAAGCAAATTGAAAAAAAGTTGAAATATTTACTGTTATTCTATCTATTTGAATATACTCTATGTGTTTGAAAAAGTGCCCTAGAAATATTTATTTTAAAAATATTTTAATAGAAATATTTCTTTCTGGAAACCAAGGCTCTCTCATGTCAGCTGTGCAGATTTCAGAAGAAGGAAAAAAATACAAGATTTTAGTATTCTTTTTTTTAATCCCATCATCCCATCTCTTGACTTATCTTTACATAAATGATACTATAATGATTTAAACTTTGGTTAAACACAGTTCAAAACCTTCTCATGAAACACTAATGAAAAGCAGTATTTTCAATTAAATTATTCATTTATATTTGTGGAAAGTGTCTGCTTTCTAAGATTATTTTAAGTCTTTTTATTGAGGGAATAAAAACTTTGCAACATCTTTATGAGAAGTTTCACTTGGAGGTGGAGGACGTTTGTTTAAATACTGAGTTTTCCTGTGACCAGGGAGGGGAAAAAATACTTTCTTGCCATTGTCTGGTCTAATGCTCTACAATTTTCCCATCTTATAAATAGGTGCTTTTATCCCTAGAGAGATCTTCCTAGAAAACAGTGAGCCAGGTATTCATATCTCTAGTGTACTATGAGGCCCAAAGGCCTAATATTTTAAAAAATAACCTAGGAGTTACTAATTTTTGTGACAACTTGGGACTTTTTTGTAGTTACTGAAATCCTACCCATCTGAAGGTATTTGAGTATGCTTTGATGATGTCATTTGCTAGCTGTGCTGTAGCATCACATCTCTGGGGGCCAGGATATCAGAACTACTCAAGGTTTATTAGCTCTCACCAAGGCACCAAGAAATATGACAGCGGTGGTGAAGACTCAAATGGAGAAAGCTCATTTCTCAGCTGTGCCTCCTGCATGGCCATGTCTGCCCTCAGGGTCACCTCCATCTGCCAAGAGACTTCGTGTGGCAGTGACTACCCAAAACCCAACCTTTTCTTTTGCTTTGCTTTACTGCTTAAGGAATTGCAGTTTAAAGATGAAGCAAAATTAAAAGCAGATTGTAGTAGTGTTGACTGTGGTTTTTTTCGCTTTCCTGTCTTGTCCTTGTCTTTCTCTTCCCCTGCCATTTATTTCCCTTTGTGTGAAATCAGTGGTAATGTCAGGTGCCAAGTAAATATTGGGAGAGACTGACAGCCTTGATTCTGGCAGAGCAGCAGCAACACACATTCCCTGGGCTATCTTGCTGAATTTTCTTTGCTATAAACCATAATAATGAGTGAGAAGGTAACAGAGGCTATTGGAAGGGGTTTCAGTGAGCACCAGCTTCTATTGGTAGCTCTGCAATGTGGGAAACAGACTGAGATTGCCAAACTTCTTTCATGTGATCCACCAAAAAGCCATGACACAATCACAAGTCTGTCACAAACAACCTGGGCTGGATTTCAACCAGTCTTACGTATTCTTTATCCTTGGTCCCACAGGAATTGCTGACATTTTCTGGAAGTTTTTGAATCTCTTTCCTTCCCCTACCTGCATGGTTATTCTGCTAAATTAAACTTGGTCTGTTCACTCCCATCATTCATTTAATCTTTCTAACCTCTTTTCTGAAATTACAGTACCTTTGCAGAATTGCAGATCTTTGCTTTTACTGCTGACAGAATGAAGTTATATTTCTGACACATGCCTATTTCTAAATCTTAAGACAAAACCCCTCTTCAGGGCTGGATGACACATGCGGTTTTCTGGCTGCCACTCAGAGCAGGAACATCTTGTCAGAGATCAGATTGCAAGCCTGCCTGCTGAAGATGCTGTCCCTAAGCACATTTTCTATCCAAACTGAAAACACCTGTAATTGCTAAACAAACTTGCATTTGTTTATTTTGTAATATACCAGCAGCTGTTTTCTTGTATGATGTCCAGGATTTCTCTAGCCAACCTACTTAATAGTGTAGAATTCTCGTTCCTTGGGTCAGCTTGCCTGCTTTATTTGTTTTCTTTTCTTTTCAACCTCTGTTGGGGTAAGTTGTAGTCACTGAAACAACAGTATTTTCCTAAAGCTTTAGGCAGAACCAAGGAACTTATTTCAGGAATGAAGGTGGAAAGAAAGTCTTGCAATCATTCAGTTAACAATACGAAAAACATTAGACCATGACATATATTATTACACTTCCAGCATACCCAATGCAAGGTTTCTCAATTAGCTGTAGTGGTCTATTCCTAGGTGGATGCTTGGTACCCCTGATGTTGTGATCGACTGAGGAAGCATAGCTGCCTGAATCAGTTTCATCCTCTGTTTTCTTGCCGAAGAGACCAAATCTTGGTGGTGGTTTTTTTATCCTCATACAAGGACATACTCTGTTTTGAGATGAGAGCATCTCAGGCTCTCACTGGGGAGCTGAGCTCACCCATTCTTCACGTGCCAGAATCAGGTCCTTATTAGTGAGCGAGAAATGTCCAGAAGATCTGATGCAACTGTGCAGCATACAGGTCAGATCCAGGCTGTTGGAAAACAATCGTTTGGCTTCAATGGAGCTAAGATCTGACCATATGTATTTGTTGACTATAACTGGTTGGTTCAGCCAAATGTTGCTTTTCATCACTCTTGTGAAGCACACTAGAAGCTAGAGTTAGAAGGCAAGAGCAGGGACGCTCACAGGTGTAGATGGGGAGCTGCTTTCCATAAGCCAGCCAAAAAGTTAACAGTATGCTTTTTTTGGATAGTCAACCATCTAACTGCATTTATACGACCAAAATTTACATGCATAATGTAACATTTGGCTTGAAACAGCCATATTGCACTTTCACTAACATCATGTTCCTGTCTCCATCAGAAAGTTAGTGTGTTTTGTTTGGCTTCCATTCCTGACAGAGTAAAACAAAAACTCTCAGAGAGGGGTCTTCTAAATTGCTTGGTCATTGACCAGTGTGTTTTATTGTAGTGTTGTAGTTTCTCACATGAATTTTTTAAAAATCCCACTATATTAATAGTTTAGTAAACAACTAAAATGGGAATGCTTGTTTCCTCTTGTATTCTTTCCTCTCTCTGCTGCTGAAGATACATTCCCCTCTTTCTAGCACCAGGCATTGAGAGAATAACCATAAGTGACAATAGGGTGTTCTAAAGACGTTATATTTCATGCTACATTCTGTTTCTTACTTTATAGTTATTATAATTACAATATATTTGGTATTATTGTATTTTGCTATGATGTATAATACAAACTGATAGAGTTGAATGGTATCAACTGATCCTGGTACAGTTGGACTCTACCATTCCTTAAATGAGCAGTTCTCTAAAAGGGAAAAGTCCTGAATATCACCGGCAGCAGTTTTGTAGCACCACATGGATCCCCTACTCAAGCAGAAGTAATTATCCCCTATAACTAAGATTGATGGAGAGAAACTAACCACAACAATTGTTTGTTGTTTGTGTTATAAAGATTTATGTTTTACTTTATATACAGGGTATGTTCATAAAAAGTGTGTAAAACAGTTCATAAATAATTAAACACTGTGGCTTATCTGAGTCCAGCAATTCAGTGACTTGCATATAACTTATATTTAATGTCTTTTAACTCTTCTGGAAGTTACTGGAACAGACTCATGCAAATTATGTGTGATGTATGATTTTCATAAATCATGTCCACAACTTTTTTAATTATTTCTTTATGAGATTCATTTTTTTGTTAAATAAGGGTGCAGCTGTAGTAAGAGCTTCCACTGTGTACCTGGTGATAAAATTAACTCCTCAACAAAAAAAAGAATCCAATTATGTAGTTTTGAGAATTTTGTATAAATGATGCACATGCTACTGTGCATGTCAATGTGTATATATGGGTTAAGTTCAAGATTTCTTGTATTTTCTTACCACATTCAACCACATATAGTTGGACAATATTTTAAAAGTTATTACTGTATTATATCTTTGCTGCAAGTAGTCTTTTTCAGATTGTGTTTGGAATCAGCATGTTAATTTGAAAGTTGTAAATACCAGCAGCAATATAAAAACAGAGTAAGTGAAATTATGACAACATAGAGGATAATGTAAGCATATATAATGAACCACAGAGTAAAATAATTGCTAAAGTCTTAATTAAGGTGAGAACAGGCAGTGTTAATGAAAAATAAAGGCTGATCAGTACATTAGTTGTCACAGCCAGCCTGATTTAAGCACTTTCAGAGGTATTGAGCTGAAAACATTTTTAGAGCATAATACAATGGAGAGGTCATTGTATCAGACTGAACATTTTGCAGAACAGCACTATTAAGAGATCTGTGATAACTAGAGGTCAGACTGGATTAATGTAGTAGACTCACACCCAAATCTCTCCTAGGCCAGGAACAAAAATGAATGTGGATTGTAGGTCATACAACAATGTCTGCCACTCTCCCATGAACAATCTTTTGTAACTGAAAGTCAGAAAAAATCCAGGAATGCAATAGGAGAGAGTTTCTCAAGTCATATCTAAAATGCTGAGAGAGGAATTAGTTTAATTAGATTAGTGTTTTCCTTTCTTAAGTGGCATTTCTCTTCCTGTTTATATTTTCCATTGGATTCTGTTTTGCTGTCTTTTTGTAAGGTGAATTTGCTGAGAATGTGTCTGTGTTTGAAAAGGTTTTTCTACTGTCTGCCAGCACAGCCAAAGAGAACATGCACCCATTTTTGTGCTAGGCTTTAGACACTACCTTGAGTAGCAGCACATGGAATTCAGATACTGCTTGTATTAACAGTTAACATGAAAAACCTAGAACCTTTCAACACTGGACATTTTAGTGTCATGATGATAAAGTAAGGGTTTTTTTGGTGTATAGACCTCTTTTATCAACATTTAGTCTTTCCCTTGATTTGGGAACTATGGTTTTTCTCTTGACCCATAGTCACATCAGTTCTAGAAGCTGGGACACACAGATCACTGCAAAAATCAGGAGAAGCAGCTAGGAGAAACTCTTTGTGTTCAAAACCAGAGTGATGCAGTTGCGCACATGACGGGAGAGAGAGGGGGGCTGTGTAGTAAAAGATGTCGTTCTGCAAATAGTTTCTGGTTAAGGCTCAGGTGGAAGATCCATTGCCTGATATTTTGCCCAGGCCATGCAACATACTGAAATACAACTGCTGTGGGCATAATTCTGTACTGTCTTGGGAAACGCCAAGAATAATTCCGTAGGTGTTTTCCCTCTTTTCCCTGGTTCTGCATTACATTGGTGAGCTCTAGGAAGGAGCAAGGCGTGAAGCACAGGGCACTCCTCTTGGTGTTGGGGCCCCTCTGCTGAGTTGGGGCTTACAGTGATTAAGAGAAAAACTTCAAACACATTTAAATGAGCAGGAGAATCCCACCCAATTTTCCCCTGATCATGTTTTTTACTTGAATGACTAGTTTTCCACCAATTTCTACAAATCAAGTTGTTTGGCCTTGGTTGTGCCAGTTACCCTCAGAGGGAACACAGCATTTTTGCTGTAGCTGTACACTGCCCATCACCGGGGAGAGGAGCCTCCTGGCTGCCTGCACATGGCAGCGCCAGTGGGTCTGGAAGCACACTGCCTGCCTCCCCGTTGGGTTGCCCTTTGTATTGGGGCCAAGGGAAGCTGAACACCAAGGCAGGCACTGAGATGCTTAAGAAACATCCCCCTTTAACATCAGGGGAATTTTTCCCATGCTGTTACTCACACACTTGGCTCCTTATGTAAAAAGCATGTGTACATTAGGTGGCTGCTAAACATTAACTAAAATAAGGCAAAACTTTGTTTGTCAGGAGGTGATAGTGAGCGGAGATGATAACTCAGACATTTTACTGCTTCTATGGCAGCAGAATGGTGTGCATTCAGCAGACCAGTTATTTTACTAGCAGCAGTGCACTCCATCCAGTTCCAGTATAGGAAAATATGTGTGAGCTGTTTTACGTGTTTTTAGTTCATTTTAGAGTTTGGACTCTAGCACACCCTGCTAAAGAAAATACTGAACAAAGTCATTTTAGGAGTAATTTTCTCTCCCATTTATATGCATTTGTATAGCAACTAAACTAGTATTAGGGAGGTATTTAGCATATTTTTGTGGGTTTTAGTGTGATTTGTATGCTATATCATAAAAGGTTCAGTATTATCTGAAGAGTCAGCTTACAAAAAAAGTAAATCTTATGTATCAATGATTCATAAATCATTTGTGTTTGTAGAGAAGACATCTGGCCAAATACTGCATTTCCTGAAAAATTAAAATTTGGAATGATTGAAGCTATTTGCAAATTAACACAAATTTTGTTTAATTACATTTTTAAACAAGCCAAAATATTTACTTGCTGCATTTTTATTTAAATAATTTTTTCAGGCCTAAACAAAATTCTGTTTAGGAATTTTTTGTAATTTAATTCTTAGGGATTTTGAAAAATACTAGAATATAAATGATAAGTTTTGTTGTGGATGAGTTCCTGCTCTTGACTGAAAATAGTGGTCTTTCATTTCACCAGAAAAACTTACATTTTCCAAAATAATCATTTTCAGGCTTAGGAGATTTCTGTGTTCTTCTCCAGCTAAACATTGAACTGAAATAGTTTTTCTACAGCTCCAACTACGTGATGAATACAGTAACTGAGGTGATTAATACAGTAACTGAAATACTGTGGTCTTACACACAAATAACAGCATAAAATTCTGCTTTGCCTTCCACTTTTGTTTAAAAATGTAATAATTCTGATCTTCAATTTCTCCCGATGTTTTTAGCAGTGCACAATTTCTGTCTTCCCAAGTGATTTTAACAATGGCAGATAATCAGTATCTGTAAGTAAACACAGAAAATCACTTGCTTCATTACACTTCTGGGACATTAAATAATCTTCTTTCATCTATCTAATTCCTCTCTTCTCATTGCCTCAGCAGTGTGACTCAATCAGGCATGTGTTATCTTTCCCAGATGCTTTTCTGAACATAGCATAGGGCACAGGAATGCAGTTTTGTCAAACACATTGTGTCTGAAATCCTTTGTTAGGAGAAGTAGAGAGAAAGAGATTATGAAATGCCTCAAAACCTTCAATAAGGCCATTCCCAGATTTCTTGCATCTGTTCAGCCAAACAAAACATTGATACCTCACTTCGATGGATAGGATGGGATGGGATGGNGTTTACAGAGAATAATTTATTTTGTGCTTTGGCAAGTTTTTAGACTCATCAACGCCAACACAGAGGGGAATTTAGAAGAGAGAAATTTTATCTGTTGTCTATAATGTTGATTTTCATAAGCAGTGAGATTCAAGTTCCTGATATCTTGTGTAGAATAGATGAACAAAAAAACCCACTTGGACTGGTGATGTGTGTTTTTCATTGCTCTGCTAATACAAGCCTTTCTGAGGTAAAGTCAAGCAGTGCAAGTAACTTCTGAAGCTGTTAGCTTCTGTCAACCTGAGGGAATCTCCGACTGACTTTCTGTAGCATTTCTTCCTCAGAATTTTGTACACAAAGATTCTTAGTACTTGTCTTGTATGCTAATTTGTGTTCAATTAAAAACTATTCTATATGCAGAGAAACTTCTGCTCAAATTTATCATAAAGCCTTGACACTTGGTTTCAAGTATTTGATAGTGTGAGACCAGCATCAGCCTAAAGGCAGTGTGTGTAGATTCCAGAGGTGGCAGGTATGGTCATGTAGTTTCTGTAAGGATAAAAGGGAAGGGCAGTGATCGTTTTCCCCTTTGGAAGCAAAAATATTGCAACAGCCCTGAAGAAGCATTTATTTACAGTACATTGTCACTGTGGGTTTAAGTTGAACATTTTACTGTTTTGAGAAATTAGCCTAGAATAGGTAGGAGTAGCCATGTTACAAAGTGACAAATGAGCTGCTGAGTCCACACTGATGGTGCATGCACCAGTGTGTTGGGGAATACATGCTGCTTTCACTGTAGTAAGCTGAGTTGCACTGTGAATTCTTTGTCAGTGTACTCTTGAGAGAATTTGTCTCTCCTTTCCAGGTCAGATATCCAAGGGGAAGTCTGGGAAGGCTTTGTAATGCAAATGTAGCTAGCCTCCGTTCACACAAGGAATGCTAGATGCTGACCCATAAGGACTGAGTTCATGATTTCTGTGAATATGTGGGATTTGAATTAACTCTGTAATGAAAGCCTCTAGGAGCATAAGGTGCATTCAGCGTCTAAATCACTTACATGGTTTAGAAAGCTAAAATTGGCCCTATGATGATTAAGAGAAAACTGGTTGATACTGCTGCTTGGCGTAAATGTTAACAGGATTCCATCCATGACACTAGGACATTTGTTGAACAGATGGTATGTTTTGTTTAATATAGTCAAAGAGAAAAGTGGTAGTAGGTTTGTTGGCAGTGGGCTGTGCTTATGGTGGATGAAACAGGTAACTGAGATGTATAACAAGTAGTGAAGAAACAGATCGAAGAAAAAATGCTCAGATACAATCTTTGGTAGATTTTGTGTGTTAGAAAATACAAAGCACATTAACAGGCAAATAAAAATGCACCAGACAGTAACAACCATTAAATTTATACGAGGGAAAAATAACAGTGAGCTCAGTTATTCGACTCGGATAATCACCTGTGGGACAGACAACTTCCTGGAGTATCCTTTAAATCCATGATATTTTCATGAAAGATTAGAAAATGGATATGGAACGGGGAAATCACAAGTCCTGGGTTTCTACATGCAGCAGAGACACCATATTTCTACAGTAGTACTTGTATTTGTCCCAGAGGAGGTATGTCCTTTATTACACTGTTTTGTTGATTATTTTCAGCTGTGTTCTTTCGCTTTCTGGAACACAGTCCAGATGCAAAATAAAAATTACAATTAAAATTACTGGAGGACTGGATGTGTCTAATTATTTTGTAATTTCAGTACTAATATTTTCCAATTTTCTTTTTTTTTTTTTTTTACAGAGGGTATGAACTGTATGAACAAAGATCATGGGTGTGCACACATCTGCCGGGAGACGCCCAAAGGTGGGGTTGCCTGTGAATGTAGGCCTGGCTTTGAACTTGCCAAAAACCAGAAGGACTGCAAATGTAGGTAGATGAAGATTAAATTTCACATGCCCAAAAATGTCTTATTTTCTTCATTGTTGTTATTTTCCAGAAGCCAAGAAATCAACTTTGTTTTGGCCAAAGGTGATTTGTAATTTTAGTAATGTGTTTCTTGCTGTAGAAGGTGTACTTGGGGATGGATAGGAGGGACTGAATAACAGAACGTTGGCAGTAACTCTGTTAGCAAAATGGTAACAACTTTTCTACCTTCCTATGAATTCAGAAAAGTGAGGGATCAGTTTAATCCAGGCTTTGCTTGTAAAGCAAAACAAATAAAGCATAGAGGATTCTGGCTTGCAATATTTTGAAGGTCCACGATGATAGTTTCTTGATAAATCTACTAATGCATTTAATGATAAACCCACTAGAGCTATCAAATTAAGAGTGTTAATTCCTCTTTTTTAAAGGATGGAAATGTTTGCTCTAGTCCTGATTCTACTGCACACAGCCTACTTTTCTTGTTATTGCTTGGAAAACATGCAGCTCTGTCACGTATACTATTCTTCAAACAAAAACCCTGAGCGATGTATTCTTGAAGCTGGGATGCTGAAGATACAGATATTGATTAGCCCACAAAATTGGAAATTGTTCTGTACAGGTTAAAATATTGACCCTCTGTAACTCAGCACCGTCATCTGAAAGCTTCCAGATTGCATGGGATTCTTTCTGATGGCTTCAGTGAGTGTTAAAGCTGACTCCAATGGCTTGCTTTCCTACTTGATAGCCGTGTGAGAGACAAAAAGAAAAGGAAGTGCAATAAAATGACATGAAACATACTGTGTTTTGCATAGGGCCAGTATTTTTGTGATAGCACTTCTTCCACTTCAACTTTTTTCTTCCTGAGATCTCCACGGTAAACATGCTTAGACGATATTAGTTCCCAAGTACAAAGTCAAAAGAATCACCTTTGAATATCATCAAGAAATGCCACAGGATATTGTACAGCCTGATTGCTCCTCAGTATTAAGAGGCTACACAGGGCCAAAGGCAAAAGCACAGAGAAAAAATGCCTTTATGGTAATTTTAATTCTCAATGTTTATTAGGAGTGAACAT
The DNA here is from genome assembly GCA_013401275.1 of Pandion haliaetus. NCBI lineage: Eukaryota > Metazoa > Chordata > Aves > Accipitriformes > Pandionidae > Pandion > Pandion haliaetus. The sequence continues at coordinate 12,907 of VYZV01037790.1, read as the reverse complement.
TGTGTGTTGTTAATTTCAGTGTAACATCAGCTACATTAGTAAAGTGGGAGAGGATGTTTATTTATGTTGTTTATTATTTGTTTCCACAAATTTGTACATTTCTTGGGAATTACATTATCCTTTTTCATAGTGAGATGGTGACAGGAGGATAAGAGCCTTTTCTAGAACAGTATTTCTAAATGCCTCAAGGTTTAATAGAGTGAAAAACATGAATTTGTTTTGTGCCCTGTGGTGTTCAAATCATAGTTGGAAGTATAATGAACTTTTGCTGACAGACCTCCAAGTAGGGACGCTGAGTTTTTCAAGGCCGCAGAGCTTGCTGCAGAGTACATGACCCCTAAACCCAAAGCACGTTCTGCAAATATGTTTCAGAATCTTATTTAAAACAACTGTACTTCTAGCCCTTCCAAACGCAAAGAAGTATGAAGTGGTAGCCAGATAGCCTGGGACAATAATTGTGAGATTACAGTAGGCTATTTATAAAGGCCTAGTTCTGAAACCAAATCTCAACTTTTAAAAAAACTTTTTCACAGCTAACCATTTCAGTGGAATTGAATTAAATCTTGAGCTGCAGCTTTGCAAATACTGAGTACAGCTATGTTGAAGAGCTGAAAAAGAGATGCTTGCCCCTTGTCAGCCTGGACTGGGTCTGTAGCCCTGCATACCAGGAACTGGTAGGGTCTGATATACCCCAAGTATATCCCTGTATTCCTCTCAATTATACTGATTTATCATGGTCCCTCCAGGAGACTGTGCCTTTTAGGGTTTGTCAGAGTTTGCTTCTCTGTTTTTTATGTGAACAAGTGGCAGAGAACCAGTACCTCACTAAGTGAATTTTTATCAGCCAGTTTGCAATTAAATCAGAATACTGGGAGAGGTTTTTAGATGTATTGGCCCAAGTCCACTAGTAATGAAACATGTGTTCCTCAAAGGAAAAAAAAGGTGTTAAAATAAGTTAGAAAGCATAAAAATTTGGAGGGAGACCCTCTGCTTTTTATGAATGCATTACAAGGTTGTCATTACATCCTAATTACATGATGACATATCACCTGATCATATCATCGCATGCTAATAAGGCAGTCACTATTGGTGTCTTGGTTCATTCAGTGTACATGATGGTCAGTGCTCATTAAACAGGCTTTTGTTCAATAGCTTCCTCTCCATAATTCAGTGTCATGCCTTTCCTGCTGCACAGTATTTAAACCCTATTGTGAATATAAAATTTTTAATTTCCTCATGGATTTTCCCATGATGCTTATTACTGTAATATCAAAGTGCTTTGTAGGCATTGGTAGTGTATTTTCAGAACATTCTTGTTGAGTTAAAAAGTACTGGTTTGCCTATCTTACAAATGGGAAATGAATATAGAGATGTTAATGTCAAAGTCATTTTGTAGTGGTAGGTGATTAACAGGAAACACCCAGAACCCAGCTCAGCATTTATAGCACTTTAGTATGATCAAAGCCAAGCTCCCAATGGCTCCAGCTGTAGTTGCAAATGCCATGGAGAAAGGAATATAATATTAGTAACTTGTAGTAGATGTGATTCAAGTGACTCGCCAAGCCTTAAGTAGGAATTCCATGGCAGGGGCAGATTAGAGTTTTTTAGGGCTCTATTCACTGTCTGAACAAGACCATCCTTTCTTGACAGTCCCTTTCTGGTTTACTACTCATTCTGCAGAAAATGAGACAAGATTCTTCAGCTGTTTCCACAGGTCTCACTTTCCCCAGCTCCTCTGTGCACTGAATGACACAGGATTGGTTTTTGCATTTGTCATTAAGGATGGTTATCATGATGCAATAATTCTATGTACCAGAAGTCGGGTGTTTTGTAGTTTTTGAGTGCTAAAAATACTGTCTAGTATGTTTACAATAAAATGCCGTCCCACTTAGGCCAAGTGGCAGCTTTTCGGCCCCTGCTGACGATGTTCTCATGCATCTATTTGCTGTCAGTACAAAGATCTCCAGAATGTTAAAAATGTAAGGCCATACTAGAATAAATAATGCAAGCAATGTTGCATGCACAGCTTTATCACACAGAAAGAGATGCCCATACAGTTATATAAATTACATATTGAATGGCAAATTTAGTTAAAAAACAGTGCAATTTTTAATTTATCTGGAATTACAATGTGCTGGTTCAAACTGTCACAGAAAGCCATGCTACAAAAACAAAAGGTCTGGCTTATTGCAAATTCTGTGGCATCTGAGCTGTAGTATATATAGTGTATATATAGTATATAGTTCAGTGCACATGCAGGCAAGATCAGGACATCGTTGTCTTAGGGGATTTTTTGGGTTAGTGGGTACTATGTGCTAGATTTAACATTTGGCCATATTTTTCCAATACTCCTTGTCATGGGCATGTCAGATGGAAGAGACCAGAAAAAGGATTATATGAAAGTTCAGAGAAGCACTGCAAGCAGAATTTAGCCTTTAGAGTGAGGCTGAATTCTGGTATTTTCTCTCTTCTGGGAGTTTTAGCATGGAACATCAATGTCATTATTTAGTGGAATAAGTACATTAAAATCCCCTTTGTTCTTTAAGGTATCTTTCCTGTTCCAGACAGTTGTTCCTTGTCTTTCATCATCAAAATGTCATTTCAAGACTAGTCCATCTATTTCTATGGATGTAAGCACTGGCCCACATGCAAAGCTGTGTCTCAGGAATGCTTAGCTCAGCCCAGCCAAACTGAATAGATGCTGCTGCTTACAGCATAGGCAGGTGGACAGTTAGGGAGGTTATGCCATGCTGCCAGCCTGCAGGCCCTGAAAGGTGGCTGGCCAGTTCAAGAGCCTGAGCATTATAGTCAGCAAAAAGAATTAATCTTGTTTGAAGGCTGTTTGAAACATCAGCGTCAGGGCTTCGGCTCAGGATGCCCCATAGCTCTTCATTCACAGTAGAAACAGTGTTGGGAGAACAGAGTGGTAACTTGGCTGCCAGCATTAGACACCTCACATAGATGGTGTGCATCTTTGTAGGGCTTGTTTGCTGTTTCTACTCATGTTTGTAGCCAACACGAGCAAAGCCTGCTCTATGAGATGCTGGTGTTAGCCAGTTGTACAGGGTATTTCTCCCACTAAGGGAAAGGGCCAGCTTTTTGATTGCACTTAAGATGTACAGGAATGCTGAAGCAGTGCCAAAAGCAATGGTGTTACTCTGGTTTTAAATCTGCTATGTGGGGATAAGTACATCTGAGTTCTAACAGATATGCGTATATTCTCCTTTGGTAAAACAAAAAAGAAAAATTACTTAGTATTTTCCATCCCTTTTATTGTAACATGATTCATAATATTTGAAGGTGATCTGTGTCTATCAGAAGTTACCATTTTGCTTCTCTTTGTTTGCCTTTTTAATGTTACAGACTCTGAATGAGCACACAGTCTTTTGCATAGCTGTAGAGTCCAAATTTATTAGAAATAATTTTTAAAAGAATACTTTGAGATTTCTCATTAATTTTGCTTTAATGCTTTCTGACAAAAATGGAGTAGATCTGGATGTCCCTTTGCTTTTAAATAATTTTGGTTTTCTTCCTCTAAGCAAGAGAAACTTCTCAGTGTGTCATTGCCACAGAATTAAGGCTGGAAGGAAATTGAAATGACACGTTTTACAACTGGATTTTGTACCAATTTTACCTGCAGAGCTGTCAAGCTCCAGAATTTTGGCTCAAGTTGCTTAAAATAAATAATTAAATAAATTGTAGTCGAGACAGAAATTCAAATCCTTCAAAAACGTGATTTACTAGTATTTGTAAGAGACAGGAAAAGGAACTGACCTACATCTGTGTTCATTGACTGGGTAGAATAGGAACCAGTAACTTTAATATACAGGGAAACTATAAAAGAAGTGTGTGATTCTGCAGGATTTAGTATAAACCCCATCAGTCTAGTGCGATTTTTCATAGACAAATACAGTAAGGAAAAGTCCCTCATATTACGTGGATCGGAGAAAACATGTTAAGATATTTTCATCTCTGCCAGCAGAGGTTTCAGCAAGGAATGCCAAAAATAACCAGTGCAGTCACGTTGTTCAAAATATACTTTGTTGCTGATTGCACTTTAAAATCCTCAATAAAAGTACTGTTGGCTAGAAATGCATTTAAACATCTGGCATAAACACCACCTTTAAGTTAATTTCTGATGGCGCTGCAGTCCAACGGGGATAGAAGCACTGAATGAACCTCCACGTAGTCCAAGAGGCATATGGGGTCAAGAAGGAGGGGAGGATAGGTAGATGGAAATTGCTTATCCTGGATTAGCTCTGCCAGTGTGCACCCAGTACTGTGGCCAGCCGGAAGAGAGCTCATGTTTGCAGTCAGGCTGCAGCCAGCAGATTCAAACAACCTCTGTCCGTTCCTCTAGCTCTCAGCTAGGCTGCAAACCAGTATTTCACCTACCTCCAGATTAACCAGGAAGTTACTGTTGCATACAACGTGGCAGAGAGAGTGAGCCACAAGAAAAAGATTAACCCCCCCAAAATTGGAAGTCAAAGAATGGGCAAAAAGAAGAGGTGAATAAGGACAGACGTTGTGTTGAGCAAGGGAATGATTTTTCAGCACGACTGCATGGAAAAGGTGGGAGGTTTAAGAATAGAGAATTGTTGTAAAATTTTAATTTGTTTTGCATCAAAAATAAAAACTAAAATGTTATTGTGTATTGAAGGAAATTAAATGTTGCTTCCACTTGATGCAAAGCAGAATGGTTTGCTTCAAGTATTTTTTCACAGGAAGAAATTAATAGCTAAGTTATAAAACTGGAGAAGGAGAAAGAATGCCTGAGGGTGGTTGTTGCTTAGAGGGCTTTTTTAATGTAATTCCTTGGAAGTTTAGGATTCTTATGACTCTTGGTATGTGAGTTCAATTCCCTCCTCTGTCTGGTGGGACTGAACTCAAAATCCCCATTTTCCAGCCTACTACTGCCCAAGCTGTCAAGCTTCAATAAGGGAATGTGGATCAGGCTGCTCTTCATCTTTCTCATTGACATTCTTTCCAATTGGATAGAACAGCAACGTTCCTGGGAGGAGAGGTGGGAATCCAGGCAGGCCCTCTTCCCGGGGATGGTTCTTACCACTAGGCCACGAGTCTATTCCCTCGCTATCTCTGAACAACATAGGGACTTTATTCAAGAGTGTACAATGTGAAGGACCAAGGATGCTTGCAGCTGTAGTGGCCTCTGGTCTGTACTCACTTGGGAGATGGACAATTCCTGTTGTGATCTTTGCCAGACTTCAGGGACCATGGATGTAAACTTGTGGTTCCCACGCTGGCAGGAGGTTTCAATGGGAATTCTGCTGGGTATGCTGTGGCGGGTCTCCCTCAGTTGCTTTTCTTAGAATTGTTCTATTTTAAGCAAAATACGTAAGTGATTACTGAGAGTGGCATGACTATTCAGCACTGGGACACTCACACCAGAGGTGGGATATTTCAGTTAGGGTCACTGACTGATAATTCCGGTCTACTCCATTTTAAGAAGCTAGTGCTAAAGCAAAGTCATTGAGGTCAGTGGGAAATTGTATGAGTTTAGCCCTATTGGATTAGATAGAACCTCAGTTTAGATTTAGATACATGATTTTAAAATCCTGTTAACCATAATCTGGGTTTTACTGTATACTACAATTTGCTACTCTGGCTCTTTTGTAATCTAGATGGAAAAATCTGCTAAAACCAATCTGAGGAAGTTCCTTCTGATTAATAGGAGGCAGTATTTAAATTACTGTAGTCAGTATTTAAATTAGTGTAACATTTCAAAACATTGCAGTCCTCTGAAATGATGACTGTGATAGAACTGAATAATGGTATTTTGGATTTCCCCTGTATCTGCCAGTATGTATATACCAATAAAGAACCTATTCCAAATTACCTGTATATAAAGACAGTAAATTGAATTCAGAATTCAGTCAGATCAGAATTGTGTTATTCAGCATCAAGCTATGTGACTGCAAAGGTTTAAATGGAACAGGGGCAAATGAGAGGCATTATAAATGGCGCTAGCCAGCTTAGTATTTAAAAACTGGTTTGTCTTAATAGTCAGAAATTAAATCCATCATGTGACAAAGGAAATTGAATCTGACCTATTAATTCATATAAACTTCAAAACTCTACCTCTCATGAAAAATGTTTGCTTTAATGTATGTTTAGTATTTTTTCACTGGAGAACATTTTAATTGCTAAAAGCCATTTTGCACTGTATGCTTGGAAGTAAAAGTGACGTCTCCAGTGTTTCCTTTCTAGTTGAGGCCACTGCACTGCAGGGCTGTAACAGCTGTGTATTTTTTGTTTCAGAGAAGAAAGAAAAAAAAACAAGTTTCCTGTTTTATTTTTAAACATCTTCTATTCTAGGAGGACCAGTACTTGAAATAATAGATTTCAAGACTTACACGGTTCTATTCTTGCTGTTTGGTCTGCTTCCTGCACTTAGAAAATGAAGGGGAAGGAAAAGAGAAACACTGTCTATAGACTTGAAAATACACGTCAGTATTAGTAGACTGCTCATTTCTTTATGCCATGTACATCATGGATATGAAGCATGTAGCTTTTAGGAAGAGATGGAACACTCATACTAAAATTATGTATGCAAATAGACTGGGGAAAAAGTAGCACATGCTTCTTTTTTTCTTTCTCTTTTTTAGTTCACTGCACAGATTAAGAGTAGGGTGGAAGACAGGAGCATGGCTAAGATAAGGGGGGGTCAGAAAGAGTAAAATGCAAATAACTGCAAATACAAATGTAATGTTGCCTTATGTCTTGGTTTGTTACTGCTCTTCTGTCTTCTGAAAGGCCCTCAAGACTAATTGGTTTCATTGTCATTTTATTTATATATACATATATACACATTCATTTGGGGCTTAACTAGTAACCTGTAACTATGGGAATGGAGGCTGCCAACACACCTGTGATGACACAGATACTGGTCCTGTGTGTGGTTGTCATCAGAAGTATGCCCTACATTCAGATGGCCGAACCTGCATTGGTAAGTACTTCTCTTCAGTGCATTTTATTTCATATTCTTCATAGAATTATATCTGTGCACATATGTGTGTGTGTGTGTGTGCGCGCGTGTGTGTTTGTATCTCAGGCGTTTAGCACCATTGCTGAGAGAAGTGTATAACAGCAGTTCCTAGCCATAGTAGCTAAGGTCACACTATACAGAGGGAGAAGCGTTTGTGCGTGTTTTGTCAAAATGTTTGTTAATGAAGTATGCATTTGTTACTCCTCTGCAACTTTTATTTCTTTTCATAACTCTAATAATTTTTGAAGTAAAAAGGGATAGAACATTCATAATTATGAATGAAAGTTCAGCTCTTCCATTCACTTTCATGAGTCAAGACTTCCTTGCATAAGCAAGGTGAGGAAAACGATCCTCTTTTCTAAGCTGTTATTGAGGAAGATTAATCATCATGATGTGCTTTCTTCCCTGTTGTATGTTTTATGATTCTAAAAATTACAGCAGTTGTAGTGAATAAGCTTTCACTCAGATTACCAGTAGGAAAAAGCCGTTCAAGAGATGGAGCATCTTGGGAGATGCTATGCAAACATTTATGGTTATAAAATATATTATTTGCTTAACACCATTTCTTTCCACTCTGCTTTTTTGGGTTTTTTTTAATAAAAAAGGATATTTTTGCATACTGCAAGTTAAGATTTGGAAATTCTTACTCACAGCTCAGAACCTAAAATCCATAATGGTTTTCATTAGCATTGTGGTCATCTTGACTTTTTTGTTGGATTTCAAATTCTTCCAAATTCCTAGTAATTTCCTGAGGTTAAAAAAGAATGGACACATATTTATCATCTCTTCTCTCCTTTATCAATACTGCAAGACAGAGCACTTGAAACCCATGGAAATCTGTCAGTTATCTTTAGTGATACTTTGGTCAGATCCATGGCATAAAACTCCGTGGCTGCCCAAAGCCTCACTCGCTTCTGATGGGTTTGATTGCACAAATTGTGTGGTAGGGTGAGGGTTATGCTGGCAGAGGTAGAGCTGAACAAGGTTCAGCGCTGGACTCTGCCTTGCTGTATATACAAGCTATGTCTCAACTTATGGGATCTCTCAGCTAGTACTTTTGATTAACACAGAGGGCTCCATCGTACAGGCCCTCTATTTAAATAACCCTCCCTAAAGCCTGTGGCCGTTCCAGATACAGAGAATTTGCAAGAGCGAGGGCCTTGAGGGCAGGTTTTATGGAATGGATAATTGACCTTCTATTTATTAGCATTCATTAATATCCTTGGATTGATGTTTTGTTTGTCCAGCATGTAAAAATTATTTTAAAAGCTGTGTACACTGCACCTGTTTTTACTTTTTTTGCCGTTTTTATAATGTAATACATACAACTCCATGTTACATTCCTTGGTCTCGTGATGTAAGTCACATATTACTGCCTGTGCTGATTTTCTTCCCTCCTAAGTAGTTCTTTCTCTTAGAATACTTTTACATTTTTTTTATTTATTTTTTACATTTTTATTCCTGTTTTCTGGTGATGGTTCCTGATTGCCTGTCTTGTCTGATAACTGACGTTCATTAATTATTTACAGAGAAAAAAAAACTCAAACAAAAGCCTCTATTGCAGCCTGATCCCATCTAGAACTTGTTAAAAACAAAACAAAACAACTTCTTGTTACTACTCAACCATGTAGTGTTGCCACAAACAAAACCTGCCAGCCTCCTCCTCCTCCCCACTTCAGTGATTCCAGTGTTTGCTGTCTTCAGTGGTGTATATATTCCAGGCATCACTGCAAGAATGCAAACTTCTGCAATGCCAGATAAATACTTGTTGACCCTTTGTCTAACACATTTTGTCTTTGTTTGCTTGACTTATCCTTTTATTTTATTTTTTTATGTTTGCTGCATGTGAAAGTCCCCACTTGCATTTTGGTTTTTTTCCTAATAAGCATTTCCCTCTCCGTATAAATCATTTTATTTACCCAACTGCTGCTTCTCCATTGCTCTCCAGTATCAGAAATCTTTATTTTTATTTCACTTACTGATCATCTCTTCCCACACTTGTGACTGTTTCTGTGTATTCCTAATGAAGCATAACCAAACTAAAGTCCTCATTATGCTGTATGAAACTCTTACATGTAGGATATCAGAGACTACCTTGTAAAATGACCTTTGCTGACATCATCTTGCTTACTGCATGCTTATAAAATTACTAAACCCTGTTCTTGCAACATCTTTCCTAGCATTGAATGTTTAGCTAGTAGTGTTTCATAGACAAGCAGGCAACCAGCACTGCCCAAATTGATCTTTTTTTGTTTGGTTGGTTTGTTGTTTGTTTATTTTTTGTTGTTGTTTTTGTTTAATTTGCATGCTGTTGTTCAATTTCTCCTCATGACGTGTCAATGTGTACAAGACTATGGTGCATCCGTGCCCATCCATCACCGGACTCTTCTAGCTCTCTCTGTCTGTCTCAGTCGTCCACCTGCCACCTTCAGATCCTGGTGCCACCATTAGCCTGAATCACTTTACAGTCTGTCTTTGTAGTTTGTTTAACTAGCATCCCTGAATTTTAATTTTTATCATTAACACCTCTCTGGGGCGCTCATGTTAGCTGTCTTGTTCTCCAGTAGGAATCTAGCTTCCTCTATGTGGTTAATTACTTCATAGTTGACCATTCTTCCTCCTCCCCCTCTTTCTTCCTCCTTTACCTAAACACCCTTTAATTTTTTTCTGGGGTCTCAAAGGGAATTAACTCTCTAACGGGGTTGTAGTGCTTTCATGCCTTGCTTCTTGGCTTTGGCTGTGCCATGCCAAGAAACTGTCTTAGGCAGCAGAAAATTGGGCTTGTGATTAACCAACTGCTCCATGTTTGTCCCTTACTTGTGTTTTAGAGAAGGATGAGGCTGCAATTGAGAGTTCTGAGTACAATGCCACGTCAGTAGCTGATGTGGACAAGCGGGTGAAACGGCGGCTACTTATGGGTAACACTTTTCTTCCACTTCCTTTGTTGTGCTCTCACTTTTGTCTGTATTTGTGTGGGGGGGAGGTTCTCTTTTGGTCTCATTTGGTCCCTTTGGTTTTGTTTTGGTTTGTTTTTTTTTTTACCTGACTTCATCTGTGTGGAAAGGTCACCAATTTTGTTAAGTTCTCATCTGTTGTACGACTTCATTTCTTGGTTTTAAACTTTTTTTTCCTAATGCTGCAGCTTTAATGTTCAATTTCTTCCGCATAGAAAAAAGCTTTTGCCATTAACCTTACTTACCTTATGCAGGCTACTTCTTATATGTGATTTGTGTGTGTTTGTGTGTATGTGTTGCTGTAGGATTCCTGAAAAATCTCATGTTGCAGACCTGCCTATTGACTATTAAGTGGATTATGATGATGATATAAAACAATGTTCCATTACATATGTGGTGTTAAATGAACAACTGTATTTGCCTACTTAAAATTTGCAATACTTTTGATTGAAATGTAAATATTATGACTGGAAATTCATTTATTTCCATTATGCAGCTATGTTAGTAACCACTGAAAGATCTTTCCCTAGTGACTAGTGAGCTTCCGTATGGTCTTCTTTGAAGACTGAAGCATGGCTTGTTTCTCTGTGTTGTTGGAGCCTGAGAGTGGAAGGGATGAGGAAGTGCATTGCACAAGGAAGATAGTTCTGTAGTTTCTGCTCTCAGTTAACCCATCGCGCACCCTTGTGCTTGTCTTCTTCATGTTACATTTATGGCCATTAGCGAGAATGACCTTGCGGGAATAGAAAGGTACAGTGGCTGGACCTCTGCCAGACTCTTTTCACATGAAAAAGAGCACAGGGTAGCACAGACTGCTGGATGATGCCAGCGGTTTGGAGGCCTTATTACTCTGTATTTTCCGTTCTGATGCCCTACTCACCACTTATAATTATTTCCACTAGGTTTTAAACATAGTGAGCATTGGTGAGATGTACCAAATGAACCATTTACACAACAGGGATTCTTCACCCACAGAACTGATTCTGACAGGACAAGATTCTGCTGTCTTCCCTCCTGG